>QXEO01000149.1:1623323-1864683 GCA_007115705.1 Dactylis glomerata | reverse complement strand
TTTTGTTCTGTGGTGCTATCATTGATCCAGGGAATAGCACATAACACAGGTGTTCCACCTTAATCCAAAGGTGGGGCGTCACAGAAGATGAGAACGCATAGTATATTTCCAAAAAGAAAAGTTAACTTCATCAAGTTTAGGGGGATTCCCCGAAGGATTCATATGAGGCATGGGGACATAGGCTGGAGGGTAGGTATACAGAGCTGCATTATAAGATGAAGGAGAGCCATTCTTGGAGTCTCCTTTAGGAGTACCTCCAAAAGGGATCTCAACCTCCGGTGTCTGTGATGGCTTCGTTGAAGAAGACACAACGACGGCACCGGCAGGCAACTCTTATCAAACATCTCCGCAAACTTACACTCCTGAGATTATTCATGCGCTCAAGACTATCTTGTTCATGCTTTGCCTTTTGGGCATCAAGCATGTCCTTGACTTCTTGAGCGGAATAATTCTTGTTAGGATCTAACTCCTCCTCGGGATTAACCTCTCACTCTTAAGGCGGTAAAGCCCTTAAAAAGAGTCCTTGGCTCTGATACCAATTTAAAGGATGAGAGGGTAACCTAGAGGGGAGGTGAAATAGGTTCTACAAAATTTTCTTGATTATTTTGCAATTTTAGGCTTGTGCGGATATAAACAAATTGGCCTAATGCAAACTAGGTGAAGCAACCTAAATGATGAAATAATTATAAAGCTTCAAGCTCGAAGGCTATCACAAAGTAAATAAATGGATAGAAGTAACCGAAGCACGCGGAGACGATGATGTATCCCGATGTTCACTTCCTTGAGGGGAAGCTAGTCACCGTTGGAGAGGTGCGGGTTACCACGAAGGAAACCCCGTGCCACGAAGGCACACCTTCTTCTCCGTGAGCTTCTTCCACAAAGCAGAAGCTCGATCCACTATGTGGAGACCTTGGGGAGGCCTCCAATCCCGTACAAACTTCCGGACAATCACAAGTCGATTGCTCCCAGCGACCACTACCGCCTAGGAGTCCTCAACCTCCAAGAGTAACAAGATCGAAGCAAGAACTTGACACGAGGCTCAAATCATGAATTTTATCGGTGAAAAGAGAGGAGGAATGGATCTTCAGTTTGTGTGGATCCTCTCTCAAATCAATCACTCACACTCCAAGAATCGATGTGTATGATGTGTGGGGTATGAGGGATATGAAGCTCAGATCTGGATCTCAAAAGAATGGCCAAAGTTAATTTTCACGAATGCCCTTGCCTTATATAGAAGAAACGACCATTTTTTGACAGTTAAGTGTATGGCCGGTCATACCGGCCATCAGCCGGGTTAGACCGGCCAAGATCTCTGCCAAAGCAAAAACACTGCTGTGAATGGCCAGTAACCGGCTGTGAGCCCGGTCATACCGGTTGAGATTCTGTGTATGACCGGTTATACCGGCCTGTAGCCCGGTATAACTGGCCATCATAGACAGCACAGAATTTTGAATTTTCTAGAAGGAATTTGGAGTAAAAGGATATGGTATTTTGTGGAAAAGGATAAAGAGGATTTGCGCCATGAGTCAACTAAAAACTTCGATCCCCTCTTAATAGTGCGAGATCCCTATACTCAAGAACAAAATCGGAAAAAGAGGAACTACCGTGACGCGCTCTTCCGGACTCCGTCTTGAGTCTTCTTAACTCCTTTTCCCTTTTTGTACCGTGATCCGACACCATAAGAGGAAGATAGAACTTAACCTGTAGATGAACTTGATTTAAACAATTAGTCCTCTCTAACCTTGTATTCACCAAATACCAAAATAAAGATTAAGGGCCAAAATGCCCTTACACCATCTCATTTTCTCTTTCCCACCTAGCATGCAATTCTGCTAACATCCTAATATTATCATCAATTCTAACCTGAATGGCATTCAAAGTCTTGCTTTCTTTCACATCAGGAGGCAAAACCTTTAGTTTCAGAAGTTCAACATCAAGAGCAAGGCTATCAACTTTAGAAGGAAGAACATCAATTTACAAAGCTTTTCCTCAACAGACTTATTAAAAGCAGTTTGTTTACTAATGAAGTCCTTGAGCATGACTTCAAGATCAGAGGGTGCTCCCCTATTGTTGCTGTAGGAATTACCATAATGATTACCATAACCATTACCATTGGTAGAAGGATACGGCCTATAATTGTTGCTACCAATATTGTTCCTATACGCACTATTGTTGAAATTATTATTTCTAATGAAGTTTACATCAACATGCTCTTCTTGAGCAACCAAGGAGGCTAAAGGAACATTACTAGGATCAACATGAGCTCTATCATTAGCAAGCATAGCCATAATGGTAATCAATCTTATCACTCAAGGAAGAGGTTTCTTCAACAGAATTTACCTTACCTTGTGGAGCTCTCTCGGTGTGCCACTCAGAATAATTTATCATCATATTATCAAGGAGCTTTGTTGCGGTGCCCAAGGTGATGGACATAAAGGTACCTCCAGTAGCTGAATCCAAGAGATTTCTTGAAGAAAAATTTAGTCCTGCATAAAAGGTTTGGATAATCATCCAAGTAGTCAGTCCATGAGTGGGACAACTCTTTATCAAAGATTTCATTCTTTCCCAAGCTTGAGCAACATGTTCATTATCAAACTGTTTAACCTCATAATATCACTTATGAAAGATATAATGTTAGCAGGAGGATAATATTTTCTAATAAAAGCATCCTTGCATTTAACCCAAGAATCAATACTATTTATAGGCAAAGATAGCAACCAATCCTTAGCTCTTCCTCTCAAAGAGAAAGGAAACAACTTAAGCTTAATATTATCTCCATCTACATCCTTATACTTTTGCATCTCACATAGCTCAACAAAATTGTTGAGATGAGCTGCAGCAGCATCATCAGTACTAACACCAGAAAATTGCTCTTTCATAACAAGATTCAACAGAGCAGGTTTAATTTCATAAAAATTTGCCTTAGGAGTAGGTGGCGCAATAGGAGTGCAGATGAAATCATTGTTGTTTGTGCTAGTAAAGTCACACAACTTGGTGTTCTCAGGAGTACTCATTCTAGCAAGACTAAAAGCAGACAAGCAAAAATAACAACTATAAAGGAACTAATTTTTTTGTATTTTTGATAAAAAGATGCAAACAAAGATTTCATCTGCACTCCTATTGCGCCACCTACTCCTGAGGCAAATTTTTATGAAATTAAACCTGCTCTGTTGAATCTTGTTATGAAAGAGCAATTTTCTGGTGCTAGTACTGATGATGATGCTGCAGCTCATCTCAACAATTTTGTTGAGCTCTGTGAGATGCAAAAGTATAAGGATGTAGATGGAGATAATATTAAGCTTAAGTTGTTTCCTTTCTCTTTGAGAGGAAGAGCTAAGGATTGGTTGCTATCTTTGCCTAGAAATAGTAGTGATTCTTGGGTTAAGTACAAGGATGCTTTTATTGGAAAATATTATCCTCCTGCTAAGATTATATCTTTGAAAAGAGATATTATGAGGTTTAAATAGTTTGATGATGAACATGTTGTTGAAGCTTGGGAAAGAATGAAATCTTTGATAAAGAATTTTCCCACTCATGGACTGACTACTTGGATGATTATCCAAACCTTTTAGGGATTTCTATTTTCGTGCCCCTGGTTCGTTAGTTGTACTCAGTTTTCCCCAGCACGTTAGTTTTTCCTCAGTTTTCCCCAAGCGTTGTCTGAAACCGTCACTAGTGCTGGAACGGCGGTTGCCCGACGGTTGAACACCTTTGACCGTTAACTGCTGACTAGTGGGGCCACGTAGAGCCCACAAAGACACGTCAGAGCATCCATCTTTGTTTGACCGTAAGCATCGCCGTATCCCCGACCAAAACGCGGACGAGTGGGGCTTCGGTATATCGAATGACAAGTGGGGCCATGACGCTGATACAAGGGGCAATACACGGGTAGGATTAGATTTTTAAATGGAGCTCTACAGCGATGGCACGGAGGAGGTGGCCTGCGGGGTGCCGAAATGAGATCGACGTCCACAAAGAACTGCATGAGGCGAGGACCAGACGCATTAGATAGATATGAACTAGACACGTTTAACCATGCAAAGAAGAGAAGAAATGGTCGAGGACATCGACGACGACCTCAACACTTTGACTGACGGTGTCAGACACGAACGCGAGCAATGTAGACAAAACTAGTGTCTCTCCTTTCTGGCGTGTATAGATAGGTGCTAGGGGAGTGTGGTGGCGAAGGGAAAGACCTCGCGGTGGTCTGTGGCGTCCAACATAGCGGGGCGGCGTGGCCGTGCCCACAGCGGCGTGCATGTTCGGCATTGGCATCAGCATGTACGTTCGTCATTGGCCTCGGCGGTATCTCTGGTGTGTCAGTGATCGAATGAGGGGACGGGATTGGGGGTGCATCCCGACGGTGACCTAGCAGTGGCGGCGAGCATGCATACCCATTCTGACCATGCCGATATCGGCATCGGCATCGTTTGGAGGCTGTGGTGCTCTAATCATAGTGGAAATTGTGATTCCCTATTATTTTTACATGCATAATATATAGAAAATAGCTAGATCTATAAATCGATGCATATGAAGCTACATATATATTCTTGGTCATAATCCCCTTAGATGCATGGCTTCACGTCGTCGTTGCTTTCATCGTCAGTATCTTCGTCGTCCGTGTAGTAGTACTTCCTGCATGTTGTTCCGTCGAACACCTTCACTGTGAGCACATAATCGCCTTCATATTTGAAGTGTAGGAAGCAGCCGAAATCCACACCGTGCGCGATAGCGAAATTCTCCCAGCCCTTGTCGAGGTACATCCGGCCTTGTCCGTCAAATAGGACCTCCACGGTCCAGAGATGAGGACCGCAGTCAGCTGCTCGCAGATACACCTTGGCGGGCTCCTGGCCGTTAAGATAGTCCGCAAACTTTTGTGGGAGTGCCTGCAAAGAGATCGAGCGCCGATCATTTGAAATTAAAGGTTTTTTAGAACATGCACATAATTAATCACATGCATCATATATATGGGAACGCGTACGTACCTTCTTGGCCAAAGGGTCTTCATAGATGGTGATGAAGAACTCCTCTATGATCAATGGCAGTGTTGACGGTGGTGGTGGCAATGATGATGATCCACCACCCCGGCCGCCCCTTCCCCTTCCCCTTCCCCTTCCGGTCGACGTTCGAGACGTGGAAGCCATGGCAATGGATCAAGTGTATGTGAACGAAGAAGAGAGAGGCAGAAACGAAGAAGAGAGAGGCAGAACCTATTGACATGAGGGATGGCCGTTGTGGGGGTTTATAAGGGAGAGATGACCGTTGTGGGGTTTACACCATAAATTAAGGTAGAGATGACCGTTGTGGGGTTTACACAATAAATTAAGGAGGAGATGACCGTTGTGGGGGTGGTTTATATCTCAACAAAAAAGGAATGCCTAAAAGAAATGGAAATTCGTGAAAGTTCATCATTTTACCGTGAAAAGTAAAGCCTACAAGAAATGGAAATTTGTGATAGTTTATCATTTCAGCGTGAAAAGTAATGCCTACAAGAAATGGAAATTCGTGATAGTTTATCATTTTACCGTGAAAAGTAATGCGTAAAAGAAATGGAAATTCGTGATAGTTTATCATTTTACCGTGAAAAGTAATGCCTACAAGAAATTCGTGATTACCCAACTTGTTGAATCCGGTGGCAAACTCGTCATTTAGCATACATAGAGGGGTAGTAGTTTGCCACCGACAGATAGAGAGAGGGTGGCACGATCCTGCCCGTTGGATCATAGGATCAACGGTAGGTGGGCAGGATCCATGTGACAACAGCTCGACCAATCAGGCCAAGTTTGGGCTTCTGTGAGAAGGGAGAGGGTAAAACTGAGTAGTACCAAGGATACAAGGCAAGTAAATAGTAAACAGGCTAAGGAATTCAAATAAGAGATTTAGAAAAAGAAAAACACATGTTTTGTACAATGAAACCCAGGTTGGCCTACCTCAAAGTATTAGCAATTCAAATATACATGAGTGTAAAAATTATGGCCTCATTCAGACAAACTATGTTTTGGGTATAGATATTTTGAGAAGGGGTTTGAGTGGAAAGCCATGAACCTTCATAGCTACTAGTGATTTTAGAAGTGGCCATTTGTGTGAAAACTTGATTTATATATGATTGTTATGATTTTATTTTGCGCATGAGTTGGAGGCACTATGATTTTATTTTTTTGAATTTTTTTGCGCATGAAATGACTCAATTAGATGGCTTAATCCCATCTGTTGACTCTCTGTTGACCAGCCACTTGAGGGTAAAACTGAGTATATTGCACTAGCCAGTATTAGTACTCGAGGTGAAAACTGAGTACAGATATTTTTCCAGTGTAAGACTCGAGGGTAGAACTGAGTACACGTAATGGTGCTGACGTGCAGTCCCACGGACGCGTGTCGCGGTGAGCAGCGGTTAGCCGCGCGGTGCGCGTGTTGAGACCAAAACGTCAACTGCTGAGACGAACCGTCACTTTGCCAGTACAGAGCCCCTCTCCCTCCCTCTGCACACAGTGTCATCATAACTCACGCACGCAACCACGCCTCTCACATCCCATCACCTTCTCTAAAAAACCCCAGCCGCCCTACGCACGCTCCCCTGCCGGCGATGGAGAAGAAGAATGCGCCGGCGGCCGTCGCCCCCGAGCCCATCGCCTCCGAGCCCATCGCCACCGAGCCCGTCGCATCCGAGGGCGGCGCATCCAAGCGCGGCGCCTCCGTGAACTGGGCCTCTCTTAAGGGTGATGGACCACTTCACAAGATCGGCAACTGCTTACTGGCGAACGAGGAGTACGTGGACACCTACGCTGCTTTGAGGCAAGTTTGTACAAATTGGCTCTCAGATCTATCTGAGCCCGACGTGCACCTGCACGAATGGATCGTGGTAGAACACGCCCTTCCACGCGCCGCTGAGTTCTCCTTCCTCAACCTCCGCACATCCCGCTACGTCACCATCGATCTAACGGAAGTTCATGCAAGGTTCAAATTCCTCCATATCTATAGAGTTAATCTATTTTTATTTTCAATCGTAAACATCTTAGTGCTGAATGTTATCTTCATCAACTCCCTTTTAGATACTACTTCGTCGGCTTTTACCGTGGCGTCATCGTGCTTGCCCAGAGGAACCAGCCGCACAAGATACGGCTTCTGAACCCACTCACAAAGACATTGAATGCTACGTTTGAGGCGCAGATGCCATCTATGATTGTGGAGTCAGTCGCTGTAATGAAGTCCCCGACTATGGTCTTCATTTGCACAGGTTACCCCAATGAAATTGCTTGGGTCGATGAGAGCTCTTCTACTAAGGATATAGATGTAGAAGATTGGGGAGAAGGAAGATTTTCGATCGAGGAAGATTCTCTGTGTTGCCTTACCCCGTTCAATGGTGAATTGTATGCAATAGCTATGAACAATTTTGATGTCGGAACATTAGTGTGCACCAACAATGTCCAGTTGGAGAAGCGCGCGAGCACTATCAACATGGAGACACTATTTTCATTTCCAGAACTTGGAAATGACAAGTTCTACCTTGTGGAGTCTGATGGTGATCTGCTGCTTGTGTTGTTCGGCGGCAGCCCTGGCAACAGGCATTTGGAGGAAGGTCAACCATTGGTGTACCGTGTGGACACTAAGAGCCCCTCTCTCCATGCCGTCAACATTGGCAGTCGTGCCTTCTTCGTCAGTTATAAACGGTGTATCTCCGTCGACACCAGAGTGCACCCGACAGTTCAACCTGGCTGCATCTACTACGAGGGCGGTTATATCAGACAGTACTTTGATGATAGAAAGGCCTGGGATGAGTGGCCACGACATGTGGATAGATTAGATTCCGACGGTATGAAAATAGAACAAAGGCCATACCGTTTGGAGGATCTATTGGCTGCACACTGCAGATGGAAGGAGTTCAGTCAATATTTTTTTCGTCTCATGGAATATAGCGACTCCGAAATATATGATGAAGAATGAAGAACCTTGATGTTGGGCATACATTACGTCTTATTTTATTTTCAGCTTAGTTTGTCGTGAACATTAACATCGTTATTGGCTTCTTTTGGCTGCTGTATGCATTCTATGTATTATACTATACTAGCTTCTAGATTAGCTTCTAGATTTGTTACCATATTGGGCAAAAAATGAGGGCCAAAAGGCAGCAATCATTGAAGAAAGACAGAAATAGAAGCTTCTCTAGATTTGATACTAATTTGGTGAAAAGAGAGAGAACTGTTTACAGAGAGAGAGAGGGGAAAAAGGTGCTCTGAAAAGTCAATGCCAATTTGGCCCGAGAGAGACAGAACCGAGCTCTCACGTACAACCAAACGCGGTCTCGTCCTGTCCCACGCGGTCCCTTTCTACCAGCCCCACGCGACGCGGCCCCACACAACGTGGCCCCACACGTCAGCACAGAAACGGTCAACTTAACGGGAATCCTCCGTCCGAGCTCCTTCTGAGGGTTTCAGACAACGGCTTGGGGAAAACTGAGGAAAAACTAACGAGCTGGGGAAAACTGAGTACAACTAACGACCCGAGGGCACGAAAATAGAAATCCCAACCTTTTATGGAGGACTAAATTTTTCTTCAAGAAATCTCTTGGATTCCGCTGCTGGAGGTACTTTTATGTCCATCACCTTGGGCACCGCAAAAAAGCTCCTCGATAATATGATGGTAAATTATTCTGAGTGGCACACCGAGAGAGCTCCACAAGGTAAGAAGGTAAATTCTATTTAAGAAACCTCTTCCTTGAGTGATAAGATTGATACCATTATGGCTATGCTTGTTAATGATAGAGCTCATGTTGATCCTAATAATGTTCCTTTAGCCTCTTTGGTTTCTCAAGAAGAGCATGTTGATGTAAACTTCATTAGAAATAATAATTTCAGCAACAGTGCATATAGGAACAATGTTGGTAGCAACAATTATAGGCTATATCCTTCTACTAATGGTAATGGTTATGGTAATTCCTACAACAACAATAGGGGCGCGCCCTCTGATCTTGAAGTCATGCTCAAGGACTTCATTAGTAAACAAACTGCTTTTAATAAGTCCATTGAGGAAAAGTTTGGTAAAATTGATGTTCTTGCTTCTAAAGTTGATAGCCTTGCTCTTGATGTTGAACTTCTGAAACTAAAGGTTTTGCCTCATGATGTGAAAGTAAGCAAGACTTTGAATGCCATTCAGGTTAGAATTGATGATAATGTTAGGATGTTAGCAGAATTGCTTGCTAGGTGGGAAAGAGAAGATGAGATGGCTAGAAATATGAAGGTTTGTACTATTACCACCACTAGTGATGTTGTTTCAAATGCTAGCAAACCTCCTTCTTTTAATGGTAGAGTGATTGGTGTAGAGGAAATTCCTACTCCTTGTGTGAAATTGCTTAAAACTACATAAACTTGTTCTTGCAAAATCTTGCTAGAAGTCCTAATGCTAGCTCTATGAATGTGGCTTTTACAAAACATATTACGAATGCTCTCATGCAAATTAGAGAGGATAAGTTGAAACAAAAAAATTCTATTCCTAAAAAGTTAGAAGATGGTTGGGAGCCCATCATTGAGATGAATGTGAATGATTTTGATTGTAATGCTTTATGTGATCTTGGTGCAAGTATTTCTATTATGCTTAGAAAAAATTATGATATGCTTGGTTTACCACCGTTAGAAAATTATTATTTTGATGTTCCTCTTGGTGATGTTGCTAAGAAGAAACCTTTGGGAAGGATTAATGATGTTATTATAATGGTTAACAATAACCTTGTTCCCATTGATTTCCCTATTTTGGATATTGAATGCAATGCTTCTTGTCCTATTATTTTGGGAAGACCTTTTCTTAGAACTGTTGGTGCTATTATTGATATGAAAGAAGGCACCATTAAATATCAATTCCCACTCAAGAAAGGTATGGAACACTTCCCTAGAAAGAGAAAGAAGTTACTTTTTGACTCTATCCTTAGAGCAAATTATGAACTTGATGCTTCTTTACTTAAAAATACTTGATTTCTACTTTTTGCGCCTAGCTCAAAGGCGTTAAAGAAAAGCACTCTTGGGAGATAACCCAATGTTTTCTTTTCAGTACTTTTTATTTTTGTTGAGTCTTGGAATTTATTACTACTGTAATGACCTCTCCTTATCATTTTTATTTTGTTTTTGTGCCAAGAAGAACCTCTAATTGGAGGAAGGTAAGATTTGGGGAAGTTGCTGTCCTGAAACTGATTTCTACGCTGCACCGTAAAAATTCGTGAAAATTCCCAGAACATCATTTTGATCTGTGATTTCTTATGCACATGCCCCAGGTTATTGTCTAACTGTCATTAGTTTTGCACTTTTTGATTTGAGCAACAGAGATTTTTTAAAAATTGATCTTTACCAGCTGTTCTGTTTTGATAGATTTCTGCCACTATTTGTGTTTGCCTCTTCATCCCTTTCTTTTTGAGTTCTTTTGATCACGGAACTTTTGAGAGAAGTTGCTACAGTATCTAATGTTTTAATGGGTGTTATACTTGAGTTGAAATTGAACCAAAGAGTGGATTTACTATCTTGCATACACTAATGTTGCTAATAAGAATTGTGTGAAGTTTTGTATGAAGGAAGTTTTTAAGTGTAGGGAAAGGAAAATGATGAGATGAGATGAAGTATGGACAAAAGCTCAAGCTTGGGGATGACCATATCAACCCAAGAAATATCCAAGAAGTACAAGCATCAAAGCTTGGGGATACCCCGAGGCACCCTTTCTTCATCAACAAAATATCAGGTCATCTTTTAAGACACTATATTTTTATTGCTTCATATGCTATGTGTTTTTCTTGGAGCGTCTTTATTTTCACTTTCAGTTTTATTTTTTTGTTTGCTGTAATAAATGGTTGGACCCCAACATACTTCTTTTGGAGAAGACACACTCAGTTTTCATTGCCTAGAACACTCTAGTTTTCACTCTTATCGTTCAACTAGTGTTCTCTTTTTCTAGTACTGCGTTTAGCTTTTGTTTTTTGCCTTGATTTGTGTTCATAACTTGTTAGTTTTTTGTAGCTAGGTGTGTTTAGACCTCTAGTCTATGTTGCTTTTCATCTTTAAGAGTTGCTTCAAAAAGGTTGATTGGTGTTGGAAAAGAGTAAAAAAATTCATGCTTATAGTGGTACAAATGGGAGCTTGTTTAGACTGTGGCTTAGACTTTTGCATGTCATGCTTGATGTTATTTTGATTATATGCTTAGTAGTTATTGCTATAGCATGACTTGTCTCAAATGACTGAGATTGCTTAACGTTCCTTTGGAAGAATCATGCGTTGTTTTTATTATATGGGAGCATATTATTGTGGTATTCTCCTTTGATGCTTTATTTCGGTTGACTCGGCGCATGCTCACACCATGTTTGACTACAAACCAGTCGCCTCAAGCTTCTATGATCATTTGGTTTTTGACTTGTGATATCACTTTATGCTTTGGTTAATAATGTTTTATCGCTATGCATGATTATGGCCGTTATTGCTCTCTTAGTTGGTCGCTCCCAGTCTTTTGCTAGCCTTCATCTGTACTGAGAGGGAATAATTCTCGTGCATCCAACTACCAAAAACCAAGTTATTTCAAAGAGTCCACTAGAAATTCCTATGCATGGTATTTTAAAGCCATTCCAAGTAAAATTTCATGTGCTACCTAAAAAAAAACCTTTCAAAATACTTCTCATTTTGTGACACTGTTTTCAGCTCATGAGGACGTAGTGGTCGGGTTTGCTATCTTCCATATTGAATTAAGTACCCCTCGACTTGCATGCTTCATCTGCTCATCACTAATTTTGCAAGGGAGCTGGTCAGACCATTGTAACCTTAATAAAAAAAGAAAAAAAAGTACTCCTCCATGGTATGTGAAAGTTGGTGGGCACCCGAAGGATTCGGTTAGCCATGCTTTGTGAAAAGAAAAGTGGGAAGGAGTGCCAAGCTTTATAAAAGAGCACGTATGTGCCAATTTTTCAAAGAACTTGGAACCGCTCTCAACTTGTTTAGTAAGGAAGATAGCAAGAACCCCATTGCCAGTCGTTAACAAGAACAACCACCTCTCAAAACAAATTTTATCTCTGTTTTATAAATGAAAATCTCTAGCACATGCTAAATCCCTGCTTCCCTCTGCGAAGGGCCTTTCTTTTACTTTTATGTTGAGTCTTCACCTTCTACCTTTATGCATCATCTAAGAGAGCATAGTTGTCATTCTGAGTATAACGTGCATAGTCCCAAAATTTATTATTGATTGATTCATGATTATGGTATTGCTTGTTCTCAAATTATTTGTATTTAGTTGCCCTCTTAAACTTGAAGGTGTCATATGCATTTATGTTTTGCTACTCCATGAGGGACAAGATGAATACCACTTTGCTATGTTTTTCTATATGCTTGAAACAAACAGATGACTTTCAATGCATTATTACTCATGATCTTTTATTTGTGTTACTTTTCATGTTATAACATGGTTGCTAAGTTCTATTGTCAAGATTATATCTTGTATGCCCTTGTTTAGAGTACTTTGATCTCAGCACTCAATGCTTTACATCGTTTTGATCAAGATTGTGTTGGTGCATGTCACCTCAAAAATTATTGTTTTGTTATCACTTACCTACTCGAGGACGAGCAGGAGTTAAGCTTGGGGATGCTTGATACGTCTCAAATGTATCTATAATTTTTGATGCTCCATGCTTGTTTATACACTATTTGCTTTGTGTTTTGTTTACACTTCGTGACGTTTTTATGCATTTTCCAGAACTAACCTATTAACAAGATGCCACAGTGCCAGTTCCTATTTTTTGCTGTTTTTGTGTTTCAGAAAGGTTACACAGGAAATATTCTTGGAATTGGACGAAACAAAAGCTGAAGTTTCTAATTACCTGACACGAAGACAGAGTCCAAAGGAGAGCCGGAGGCGGACCAAGGGGCAGCCACACCAGGTGGTGGTGCGAGCCATCCCCTGGCCGCGCCACCAGGTGGTGTGACCACCTGGTCCACCTCCTGACATCGCCCTTCCGCCTATTTATTCCCTTCATCGAGAAAACCCTAAGGGCCCGAACACTTTTCCAGAAAACATACTACAAGCTGCCGCCGTCGTCGACGCGAGATCAGGAGGGTCCAGAAGCTCTTCCCGGCACCCTGCCGTAGAGGGGAATCACCACCGGAGGCCTTCTTCATCACCATGCCTGCCTCCAGAGTGATGCGTGAGTAGTCTACCTTGGAATATGGGTCCATAGCAGTAGCTAGATGGATGTCTTCTCCTCCATGTGCTTCATGTTTAGATCTTGTGAGCTACCTATCATGATCAAGATCATCATTATGTAATTCTACAAGTTGTGTTTCTTGGGATCCGATGAATATTGAGTACTATGTCAAGTTGATTTGTGAATTATCATCTCTATGTTGTTTATGATCTTGCATGCTCTCCATTGCTAGTAGATATCTTGGCCGAGTAGATGCTAGTAACTCCAAGAGGGAGTATTTATGCTCGATAGTGGGTTCATGCCTCTAGTAATCTGGGAGAGTGACAATAACTACTAAGGTTGTAGATGTGTTGTTGCTACTAGGGAGAAAACAATAGTCTTGTGTTCAAGGACATTTGTATTATTTACATTACACACTTTGCTTAAGGCGATAATCTATTGCTTGCAACTTAATACCCAACGGTTGCTCGGATGACATCTGGTGGGTGGATTATTAGTCGTAGATGCAGTTGGATTATGGTCTATATATTATGTTGTAATGCCCAAGTGAATATCATAGTGATCTTCATGACATGTACATGCATTGCTATGCATTCTTTATTTTGTCAATTCCCCAACTGTAATATGTTTACCCAACATGTTATTTATCTTTATGGAGAGACATCTCTAGTGAACTGTGCACCCTGGTCCATTCTTTTACATATATATATTACCGTTTACTTTCTACAAGCATTATTTACTTTCTTGCAAACAAACATATATTACCACACGATACGTTTAATCCTTTGTTTACAGCAAACCAGTGAGATTGACAACCTCACTGCAAGTTGGGGCAAAGTATTTTGGTTGTGTTGTGTGCAGGTTCCACGTTGCTGCTGATGCCGGTAGTGCGTCCTGCTAAAAGCCAGCTAGCATCAACCTTCAGAAGTGGTTTCTTTCTCCTACTGGTTGATTAAACCTTGGTTTCATAATTGAGGGAAACTTGCCGCTATGCTGATCACACCTTCCTCTTGGGGTTTCCAACTAGGCGGCTAGGACCGCTAACAAACACCCTCGTTTTGTTAATCCACAAAAAATGCCAAAAAAAATCCAGTTTTATTTGCCAATTCCATTTTCTTCCCACCCCTACCATTAAACTTGCGCCGTGCGGTGCATCAGAGATTTAGAGGGATGCCTCCCACCTCGAACGGTTTGCCGACATGGAGCATGTCACCGCCACCTATTTTGTCATAGTGTTGCCCTATACGCCCGCTCCGACCGTTCGAGGAGGTGTCTCCAAACTATAGTGTGCTAATTTCCGCTGGCTTTGCCCTCTATTTTTTGCTATTAGGGTGCAGGTTTATTGTGGGATGGCTGGCAATGATTTAAGTATGAAAATAGGACGGATTCAGTTTTTTGACTGTAGTTACATCATAGACAGTTATTGATGCATTGGTTTGGAGTAAAACCATGTGGTTCTGGTTTCCTCAATTTATTTTTTGATAAAGGGAATATACTAATTAATATCGTAAAGATACTAGTAATTACCACTCGGTTCATATGATAGAGTCGCAATGTTAGTGATTTACTTCAGATTATTGTTGTAAAGTGAATAGATGTACGTGGTAAGCTTTGTTTGATCTGAAAATTTGGTAAAATGATGCAAAAGAAAGCATGCCCTGTTTGTCAGATAGCACTATCAAACTCTGAATTCTGATGACTCAGATATTGTTCACTGAATTTTCAGTTTAGTGTTGCTTACTAACTAAATTTTCAGTGCAGTTTTGCTTTGTTCTTTGTTATTACATGAATATGTTGGGAGGAAGTATATGTTGTTTGTATGTTAATTTGTACTATATGCACCAAAGTATTGTGTTTTTTGACATGTAAATGTATGAAGTAAGTGTTGTCAACATGAATGTTAACTCAATGTTTCTAACAAAATTTAGTTAAGTGTTAACTAAATTTTTAGTGAAGTATGAAGTTAAATACGTGCTAAAATTGTGCAACAGTTTGCTATCCACGGGCTAATGGAAATTTTTCTCATATAATCTAGTGCGCAGCGACTTCTTTTGTGGAATAGGAGTCAACCTGACATACATTCATCAACTATTAAATATGTAGATTACTGCAATACATAACTTAGTCTCATCGATGGATAGAAGACATTTTGAAGCGACTAGGGATATGGAACGGATGGCAAGTTACATGTTTATTGGTGCCCACCAAGATAAGCAATTTGTGAGAGTTTGGGATGCATTAAAAGAGATGGAAGATATCTTGGAAATGATTAAATCTAAGAGCGGTAGACTTTGTGTTTGATGGATGACCATAACAATTTCCTGAAGATGTTAGGAGATGATGTTATCATTAATGGTCCTAGAGTTGATAGGTTATTTTTCTTCATGTTAGCCAACGCGATCTGGAGGTCTGTGACCTTGGACACACATTTGAGGCGAACATCTCCTCCACTATCTTCCAAACCTCGACATCGTGCTTCATCCAAAGAACATACACCAAAATTTCTTTGAAGAGCAAAATGAGAGGTAACTGGTCACCTGATGATTCTGGAGTAGCCTTGTTTGTCAGATAGCACTATCAAACCTCGACAGGATTCTTGAAGGCTTAGGCATCATCTCCATCATCAACTGCTGCATCTCCACCATCTCCATTACCGTCCCCGTCATTTGTATTCATCTTGTTGTATTTCTGGGACATTAGTTGTGGATTTGAACAAGTACTCAATCGTTCCCACGTACTCCATCTATCTTATTTCCATGATGATCTTGCTTACCTCTATGTGTGAGTAGTTTCCCTTGTTCTTGGGGAGATGGTGAAACCCTAGCAAAAGATTATGAGTTAAAATAAAGATATTTTATTCTTTCCTTTGTCATAGTGTATTAATTATCTCTCTTGATGTTGTATGAAGTTGGCCATGCAACATTTTCCTTTAAGAATGAGAGAGGGAGTTACCTTTGGACACATGAGAGTGAGAAGGCATCAAGTGACACCCTCACGTTGATCCATTATGATGTGGCCATTGGGGAATAAGAAATGACTCATAAAGCGAATATCCATGACCATAGGAACCATGAGAACCCTTTAATAGTGGTGTATTTGGGTGGCTTGCCTGGTACACAGCTGTGTTTATGTGGGATGGTTGAACAGATGGCTTGTATACAACCATCCCGGTGTCGAGCTTCTTCCATACACGTGCATAAAGAAGGACTAGAATTATCATAGTCACAATTATTTTAAAATATTAGAGGTGGAACCAAAACTCCATGAGAACACTTTAGCCCACTACAGTTTCAAAGCCTTTTACACCGAGTTGCTCTCTGTCTTTTTAGTTACTTTTAGTATTTACTTTATTACTATTATTCACAC
This sequence comes from Dactylis glomerata, assembly GCA_007115705.1. Classification (NCBI taxonomy): domain Eukaryota; kingdom Viridiplantae; phylum Streptophyta; class Magnoliopsida; order Poales; family Poaceae; genus Dactylis; species Dactylis glomerata. Next base: position 1,848,161 of record QXEO01000149.1, on the reverse strand, counting down.
TCAATTAACTTTGTTTACCTTTGCTTGGAATTAAGGAAAGCTCAGTGCACTCCTTTATGTGAGATCGATAATCTTATTTTGAAACTAGCTATAATAACCTATGCACTTGTAGTCATCAGTAAGTTTTTCGATGGGAGGAAGCCAAGACCGGGCCCGTCGAAGCTTGAGGAAGAAGATGCCATGTCCGCGGGAACGTTGGATCGATGGAGTAGTGACTATATTGGATATCTAGGGTTTTATCTATGGAAGAGGTGGCTCTGATACCATGAACATGTTTTGGAAGTGATCTATTCAATATAATCCATCGATCCGCTTGTATCATATATACTATCGGGGAGGTGCAATGTGTCACCAAATGTGCAAGGTTTGTATATTGTGTACCATACAAGAATATGATTGGGATTACATGATCATATCCTAGACAGTTTGGGTCAACTGTGTAAAGTTTTGTAGTGGGAAGCGATGTTTTGTCTCGTGCTGGTTACGTGTTTATATATAGGCTAATGTCACATTACAGGGAGAGATTAGGGAGGGGGGGGGGCGTTGCCATATAATTCTGGCACAATTGGTTTATATTAAATAGCATGATTTCATCTTTATATTCTACTCATAAATTGAACCTACTCCTATCTCAAACAAGTCTTGCACGACTAGATCCGTGATGAAGACATTTGTGTGTCTTTACCCTTTTCCCTTTCTAATAAAAAATAAGGGTATGTATAATGGTAGAGAAAGTAAGCCATTTCTTAGGCTCTCACACCATTTAGACAAGATGGTAAATATAACTGGTACAACCCATCATCTCTTCTTGTCATTCCTAACAATAAATTGAATCAATTAAAATTTTAATAGGAAATTATGTTGCTAAGGAAAATCACATGGCACAATGGAGAAAATTGCCTTTTCTTATTTTATAAAAGATCATCTGTTAGTCTTCTCTTATTCATTATCTCTGCTCCAACTAAGCAATTAAATAATTTGATGTGACAGACGTAAGAGAAGGCTGACATCACCCATTATACGTGGCCAAAAGATATTGTCTCAACTCATGTGTTGCCACAACAATGTTTGATGCCGCTATGAATTGTTGCTTGGATATTGGTTTTCATTTTCTCACGATCACTTTCTTTGTCCTAAAATAAGTACTAACTTAGATTTGTCTAGATGAGATATCTAAACCTATTTTAATGTGTAGATACATTCATATCTAAAAAAACTTGAGTACGAGGGAGAGAGTATACTTTTACTGTTTATATCCTGGTGTAGCGCCCTGCCTTTACCTAAAGACAGAACTCCTGTGTATCTGTGCCATTCCCTGGATCAGTAGATAGCACCACAATACAAAATATAGTAATCATTGCATCAGTATTGTAACAAAAATCCAGTTACAAATGTCTTCAACCTTACGAGTACACAGCATAAAGCATAGTAGCAATGAGCCTCCATCTTCATCAAGTGCCACAGGCAGACATGTTGGAATGTAAGCTCGAGATCCTACTCCTGGTTCCTTATTCGAATAAAAACCTACACGTTTGAATATGCAGCCCCAGAGGGGTCAGTACAACAACGTACTGGCAAATGACACATATTTGGTGGCATTTGTGAAAAGACTAAACTACATAAAATCTGGCTTAGTGGATCTCAAAGGCTAAGTTGCAGAAAGCCAATTTTATCTTATAATCTTTGAAAATCTTTTTATCAAAATTTTATTTATAAAGGGTTAAAATAACTCCCATACATTACATACTAGCTAGGCATGTAGTTTCTGGGTGAAACTCAACATAGTTTTTGAAGTACAGATACCATCACCCCTCGGAGTGTATGGCTCTGAGCCTTTTCCTGTTAGTTGCTAGTCAAGTTTTAAGGCATTCAGAAAAGATGATGAGATTCTTCCGATCATTCCATGGCTAGAGACTCAATTGTCTATTCTGAGGACTCGGCTAATCGATTAGATTTTAACACCTTGCAAGGGTTGTGCACTTTCACCTTAAGATTCATTTTACGCCCATACATAAAATGAAACAAGACCTTTCAGAAAAAGCATTCAACCATCTGGATCTGACCGTACCCCCTATATTATGCTACCACCTTCTGTCAGTACCCTATGGCTGAACCCTTAATCCTACTCGTTCTTGACAGAGCCCATATTGTCATAAGGCTGCACTGGAAGTACATCTAAGCATGGAAGCCATATTAATCTCTTGAATCCTATGTGGCCATCCCGAGCAGCATCCTGAGCTACACATTTGTCCTAGCATGTGCCCCAGGACCCACCTACTTCACTTTCCATCACATACCAATCCACCCAGGTAGTTCATTTTAGTTGAAGTTGTTAATTTATTCACAAAACAACTTTGACAAAGTGAATATAGCATAGCATCATATTTTTCAAAGTATTTAGCATCCTACCAGGTGGGTTCAGGGATAGCTACTCACTACTAGGATCTAGCACTTTGTAAACAGTTGAATATTCCACCTATCATGCATACTACTGAAAATCACTAATGCATAATAAAAATAGGTAGAAGATATGTGTGTCACTTGCCTTTTTGAAGAATATGATCTTTCCACTTCCCTCAACTAAACACGTAGCTCTTCACACAAACTATAGCACAAAATAAACAATACATAAACAATCCATACAACATAATCAAACAAACAAATAATTGAAAAGTGTTCGTTTAACAATTTAGATTGTTTCAAGGTATTGAGATAGAGTAGATATGACAAAGGAGATATGCATTGTGAGATATGGTTTTGAATGCTAGTTGGGAAAGATCAACATGGTTTGAGAGAATTGAATTAAACAAGATGCTAGTGATGAAGTCTTTATGCTTTACCAAAGCATGACTTGAACTTGGAATAACTCATGTGAACTAGATCACATAAGTAGCAATTAGTGCAACAACAATAATATTGAGTAAATGTGACAACAATTACTCTTAAATAGTAATTATTACACTTAGGCTTTGGGTAAGTATCCATAGAGCATTGAGTTACTCAATTCACTCATTTGCAAATTGAATAGTTCAATGCATGGGAATAAGATTAAGTAGGCATAGGATTTGGGTATGGATGATTGACCTTTGGGAATTATGGTTCAAAGGTTCACTGAACATTATGAAGTATGATCATGAGCTATGGTAGTAGAATTGAATCAATACCACAATAGCAAGAATAGGATCTATGATTGAGATAAATTCATATCTTACTCAAGTAGCACAATTGCAATTTGAATATATATGAATTAGACAAAATAGACTTAGATGAACAAGATATGGATCAAGGTGATGTCTAGATGGTATTGATAGCTAGGTATGATCATAGGATTTACTAATGTAGAAAGAATTATTATTGAAAGAAATATAGAATTATTTCTATGGAGGAATTACTCAAATCCTTATATTAGAATTTGAATAATTGTGAAGTGGTTCATTAAAATATGGAAGTGATGCTACTGGATATCTTACAGTAAGATAAAGCTATAGCAATTGGAATCATTCAAAAATCAATTTTAGAATTTAATTTATGATTAGAATAGTGATTAGAATAGATTTGAATACACAAAGTGTGTGCATGTATCAACTTTGGAATTTTTTGATCCTAAGATGTTCTACATGTTGAGAGGATTCCAAAGACTACAAATTTGTAATTTTTGGATGGACGGGAGAAAAGATATGAATTTAGCAAGCTAATAGAAGGGTTTAACTCAATTTGAAAATAGTTTCAAATTGAATATTGTAACTATGAAATATTATGGCACTAATGGATTCTACATGTCTCAAGGTTTCCATTGATATATTATTTGTTATTTTTTGAGTTACAGATCAAAAGATATGAATTTCCAATGATTTGACCCAATTTTGATTCAAAAATCTAATTTGAATTCTGTTTTAAATCGGAAGCCGACACATGGCTGTTTCCTATTGGTCCATACCGGTTCGGTCGGATCAGTATCGTGGGACGTTAGATCTAATGAGATCTGGACGGTTCAGATCAACAGATACCCCTTCACTTAAGTGAAGTGTTCTGGTGCGTAGGATTAGAATCTAACAGATGAGAAAGAAGGAGGAGATGGATCTCACCGGCTAGGGTTTCGGGGTTCGCCGGCGTCAAGGTCTGTGGCTCGGGGGTGAACCCCAGCGACATTCTGAGGGTTCCCCGAGGAGATGAAGTCGACGATGGCGTGCAGAACATCGAGGCGAACTCGAGGGCTTGGTCAACGAGGATGGGCACGTCTTGGAGCGAGACAGAGGTGCGGATGGAGCAGACTCAGGCGGAAGTAGCCTCTAGTCGTCGTCCAATCCATCGATCCTCTGCACGGGAAGATCGGGAAAAGGTTCAGGGGTGTGCGCTAGACAAAGGAAAAGGGGATACAAGAAGAGGGAGAGGCTTGGCTCACCGGACGACGCCAGAATCAGGCGGAGGAGCTTGCAGTTGCGTCGGATTCCGACGTGGGATTTCTCATGCTAGGCGACGTCTCGGGCGGAGAGAGAAAAAGGAGGCAGGGGAGGAGTCGGAGGGGGTTTTATAGGGGCGTTGTCGTGGAGGAGGGGCTAGGGTTAGGGCTCTAGGCACGATCGGATGGCGGGGGGGAGGGGGCGCAGACGTGCTTGGGCAGGGCTCTGCCCAGAGCTAGGGGACGATCCTGACTGGTGGGGACACCCCATCAGTGAAGGAGAGGGGATAGCGGCGATACTCTTTCGGGAAGCCGAGATGCTGGGCCGTGGGCCGAATCGAGGCCTGGGCCAGTTCGGTTCCCCTGGCCTTCTTCTCTATTCTTTTTCTTTTTCCATTTCTTTTTTTGATTTCTGTTTTGTTTCATATATTTTGCAAACTTAATTCAAATCAATTCAATCAAAATCCAAAAATGTTCTAAAAATCAACACCATGTTTCAAACCAATAAATAAACTGGTTTTCAAAATAAAAGATGTTTTTAAATAAAACTTTATGTGCATAGCAAGGAGGACTTGCTTGCATAAAATAATAGAATTAGGGTTTGAGAAACACTTCTTTGCAAAATGGAGAAAATAATATTTGGTGAAACAATAGTTGAGAATTACTCTCAATCTTAATTCTGAAATACACTCTTTATAAATCCTTTTGAAATTTCATTCCTTTGCAAGCAAACTTGCATAAGCTTGAATTAAGAAAGAAGGAAAATAATATTTTGAATTCTAGGTTTTTCTCAAAGAAGTCCTTCATGAAATGATAGAAATTTTGAAATGGTTTTCCACAATGAAGTCTTAAATAAACTCAAAAAGTTTTAATTCCCTGTGAATTTTAATCAATGCACTCAAAACAAAAGAAAAAAATTTCCCCCAAAATTTGATGAAATCTTGGGATGTTACAGACTACCACCCTTAAAAGAAATCTCGTCCCCGAGATTGGAGAGGCTAGAAAGAAAGTAGGTATTGGGTTTCCTAGGTGGCTACCACCCTTAAAAGAAACTTTTGTAGGTAGTCCAGATACTTGGGTTTCAACTGGAAACACCTTGGTGTTGACTTGGCACTGGATCATTCTCTGACTTGGCACTGGGTCATCCTTTGACTTGGAACTGGGTCATACTTTGACCCATAGTTAGTCTTCATCTTCATTTACAATAGGTGGGTGTCTATTCACAAATTCGGGCACCAACCTTCCTTATGGGGTTGCTTGAGGTAACCTTACTCTATTGTAGAGCTTTCCATCCAGCAGGGTAGTTGTTGAACTACTTTGGACACTGAGGAGTCACTCTTTGGTTCTGTTGAACTACTTTGGACACTGAAGAGTCACTCTTTGGGTCAATCAGAAGACCAAGCTGAGTTGTCTCCTCTTTGGGTCAATCAGAAGACCAAGCTGAGAGGGTATCCTCTCATCATCTCAACTTCCCTTTTATCATCCTTAGAGGTTCTTCATCTTAGGATTACTTCCTTATGATACCATTCTACTCTTCAACTTTCCATGATAGCATTCTGTTCTAGTATTCCTTCCAGGTTGACAAACATCTTCCATTGCGAGTCTTCTTCAACAGAAAGCTTGAAGTCCATTCTTACCGTTTTCCCTACGTGTTGGCAGCACTTGCCTACTATAGGGGATATAACATGCTATCTTCTTAGGGTTATGGCTTAACAACATCGGTTCTCATAGGTATGTCTCTCTAGATTCACCATTCCTCATAACAAGAGCCAATGATATGAGTAGTCGTCATGGGGCGCAAATCTATGTTGCACCCAATCATTACCTTGTATTTGGTTTGGTGCATCTCGTATTCTAACTATTGGTCAACCTCACTGGTTTTGACAAAATTTTTCTCATATATGGACTCAAAATTTCAAATCCCATTTTTGACTTTTGAAAATAAAATCTATCGTTCCTAGCTAGAGGTTTCAGCAAAACTCATGGCAACATTCCTTAAGTTGTAGATCCTTTGGTTTGCCATTTCATAAGGAGAAGTAAAATCCATCCCATTAGATCAATCATTACTCTTACTTGTCCTTTCTACTTCCATTACAAGTGGTAATTGACTATCATTACTTCCTCGTTAGCTACACCTTGTGGTGTCTTCTTCTTGTATTTGTGGTATCCTTCAGTTATTCCATCTTGTAGTACTTTTTCCTACGCATCTTCTTGCGTAGTGTTCCTTCTGCTTGCACTTGGAACAAGTGATAATATTGAGGTCCTTCTTCACGATTCCTTGTGTGCTTACCTCATTGTATCTTTCGGCAGTCGGATGCATAATGTCCTATTTCCTTGTATTTGAAACACAGAACCTTACTGTTGTCCTTTGTATCGTTATCTCCATCTGAGGGTTATTGTGGTTGTTCTGTCATTGAGAATACTTCGGTTTGGGTTTTAGGACAAGTTTAGATCTTAGCATAGATGAGAATAGATAGAAGGGGTCTAAGGAAGATTCCTACCCAAACAACAAGATGAATTCTCTTGATCTGTTGCACAAACAAAATCTAACAAGCATTCATCACATCAATCACACTAGTTCTAAAACACACGAAAGTATGATCATCCACAAGTTGGTATGACCATAAACGTTTATTACACATCATCGATTATTAAAATTCCTAAATGGAAGTCCAACTAAGGCTTCTTGGTTCTCTTCTAGGCAGATCCATTGTTCTGGTCCAGCTGCTTCAGTAGATTGGTAATTTGCCCATCCTTGGTTTTGATGAGGTCTCCTTGAACACTAAGTTCAGATACCAACTTTTCCATGTCACCTTGAAGTTGGTTTATGGTTTTCTTCAATGTAGTAGTATATTCCTTTTCTTCTTTGAGGTCATGCTGCGTATTATGAAGTCTCCACTTGAGTCTTTCTCGGAGCTCCTTTATTGCTGACCAAGCAGCACATCTTGCGGAGTCAAGGAATGATGGATACATCTCAGAGTTGGTGAACATCCAGAGTCCCATCTTCTTATGGTCGTCTTCCTTGTTCTTGCATAGGTGCAGTTGCACCCACCAATATTCTTCACCTTGATCCATCATGGGAAATCCTTTGTAAACAGCTTCTCCTTGCATTCCCATACTTAACATGAGATTCTTTAATGCTTTGGGAAACTCAGTCTCACACTTCAGAGTCATGATCATCACTGGTCCTTTAATAGGGACACTGAATCCATCAAGAAAGGACCGATGAGGCTGGTCATCTAAAATAGAAAGAAAAGTTGTGAGAAACAAATGAATGTGATAAGTCTTTACGAGAGAGATACAAACTGGGAAGTAGATAAATTTTATTTTATGAAAACTAAAAAGAAGATTTTATTTGTGGAGGGAAGAATTCCTAGGGCTTCGAAGTCTATTCCAAACCTAGGGTCTCGATCCTACAGGCAACACTATGCTCCGATACCATTCTGTAGCGCCCTGCGTTTACCTAAAGATAAAACTCCTGTGTATCTATGCCATTCCTTGGATCAGTAGATAGCACCATAGTACAAAATATAATAATCATTGCAATAGCATCAATATTATAATGAAAGTCCAGTTACAAAGGTCTTCAAATTTACGAGTACACAGCATGAAGCATAGTAGCAATGAGCCTCCATCTTCATCAAGTGCCACAGGCAGACATGATGGAATGTAAGCTCGAGATCCTACTCCTGGTTCCTTATTCGAATAAAAACCTACACGTTTGAATATGCAGCCCTAGAGGGGTCAGTACAACAACGTATTGGCAAATGACACATATTTGGTGGCATTTGTGAAAAGACTAAACTACATGAAATTTGGCTTAGTGGATCTTAAAGGCTAAGTTGCAGAAAGCCAATTTTATCCTATAATCTTTGAAAATCTTTTTATCAAAATTTTATTTGTGAAGGGTTAAAATAACTCCCATACATTACATACTAGTGATGGCGCGGTGATGATGGTGCGAAAGCTTCTTCTTTAATACACGGCAACGGCGATAGAAACTTTTGTGACCAAGTTAACGTGGGAATATATAGTAAATGACCGGCCAGTTGGAAAACCCCAAGAGAAGGTTTTGATGAATATAGCAGCAAGTTTTCCCTCAGTTATGAAACCAAGGTTTAATCGTCCAAGAGGAGGGAGATAATACGACTAAAGGTGATGCCCACTAGCTGCGTGATGCTTTAACAAGGGCGCCGTTAACGATAACTTGTTAGCGCGTCTTCAACCAGTAGCAACGTGGAACCTACATACAACACAACCAAATACTTTGTTCCCAACTTACGATGAGGTTGTCAATCTCACCGGTTTGCTTGAAATAAAGGGTATGGGCGTATCGAGTGGAAAGTGATAATAGTATGCGAGTAAAGTAAACAGGTGATTGCAATATAAAGGAAATAGGACCGAGGTCCACAGTTCACTAGCGGTGTCTCTCCATAAGATAAAATAACACATGCTGGGTAAACAAATTACAGTTGGGCAATTGATAGAATAAAGACAACGTGCATGTCGAGAGGATCGCTATGAGATTTACTCTGGGCATTACAACAAGATACATAGACCGCCATCCAACTGCATCTATGACTAATAATCCACTTGTGGTGAATCAATCCGAGAACTCTACAAGTATTAAGTTGCGAATAACAAATAATTGCATTAAGCAAAGTGTGTAATGTAAACAAAGCATATGCCCTTGAGCATATGAATATTGTTTTCCCCCTAGTAGCAACAACACATCTATAACCTTAGAGGTTTCTGTCACTCCCCCAGATTAAATAGAGGCATGAACCCACTATCGAGCATAAATACCCCCTCTTGGAGTCACTAGCAACTACTCGGCCAAGATAGCTACTAACAACGGAGAGCATGCAAGATCATAAACAACATATAAATAACATAAGATAAAATTCAGTACATCAACTCAATCATAACACCAATATTCATCAGATCCCAACAAACACAACATGTAGAATTACATAACGGTGATATCGATCATGTAAGGTAGCTCACGAGATCTAAACATGAAGCACATGGTGGAGAAGACAACCAACTAGCTACTGCTATGGACCCATAGTCCAAGGTAGACTACTCACTCATCGTGCTGGAGGCAAGCATGGGGATGAAGAAGACCTCTGGTGGCGATTCCCCTCTCCGGCAGGGTGCCGGGAAGAGCTTCTGGACCCTCCCGATCTTCGGGTCGATGGCAGCGGCGGATCACGATATGTTCTAGAAAAGTGATCAGGTCTTTAGGTTTTTCCCGTCGGGGGGTCTTTATAGGCTAAGGGGCGGCATTAGAGGTGGGCCAGGGTGGCCTCGCCACCACGGGGCGCGGGCCAGCCCTAGGCCGCGCCGCCCTGTGGTGTGGGCGCCCTGTGGCCCCTCTCCGTCTCCTCTTCGGTCTTCTGGAAGCTCCGTGAAATATCTGGACGTCTGGCTTTGGTTTCGTCCAATTCCAAGAATATTTCCTGTGTAACTTTTCTGAAACACAAAAATAGCAGAAAAATAGGGAACTGGCACTGTGGCATCTCGTTAATAGGTTAGTTCCGGAAAATGCATAAAAATGCCACGAATTATAACGAAACACTAAACAAATGGTGTAAAAACAAGCATGGAGCATCAAAAATTATAGATACGTTGAAGATGTATCAACTAGCAAGGCATGTAGTTTCTGGGTGAAACTCAACATAGTTTTTGAAGTACAGATACCATCACCCCTCGGAGTGTATGGCTCTGAGCCTTCTCCTGTTAGTTGCTAGTCAAGTTTTAAGGCATTCAGAAAAGATGATGGGATTCTTCCGATCATTCCATGGCTAGAGACTCAATTGTCCATTCCGAGGACTCGGCTAATCGATTAGATTTTAACACCTTGCAAGGGTTGTGCACTTTCACCTTAAGATTCATTTTACGCCCATACATAAAATGAAACAAGACCTTTCAGAAAAAGCATTCAACCATCTGGATCTGACCGTACCCCTATGTTATGGTACCACCTGCTGTCAGTACCCTATGGCTGAACCCTTAATCCTACTCATTCTTGACAGAGCCCATATTGTCATAAGGCTGCACTGGAAGTATATCTAAGCATGGAAGCCATATTAATCTGTTGAATCTTGAGTGTCGTCCCGAGCAGCATCCTGAGCTAGACATCTGTCCTAGCATGTGCCCCAGGACCCACCTACTTCACTTTCCATCACATACCAATCCACCCAGGTAGTTCATTTTAGTTGAAGTTGTTAATTTATTCACAAAACAACTTTGACAAAGTGAATATAGCATAGCATCATATTTTTCAAAGTATTTAGCATCCTACCAGGTGGGTTCAGGGATAGCTACTCACTACTAGGATCTAGCACTTTGTAAACAGTTGAATATTCCACCTATCATGCATACTACTGAAAATCACTAATGCATAATAAAAATAGGTAGAAGATATGTGTGTCACTTGCCTTTTTGAAGAATATGATCTTTCCACTTCTCTCAACTAAGCACATAGCTCTTCACACAAACTATAGCACAAAATAAACAATACATAAACAATCCATACAACACAATCAAACAAACAAACAACTGAAAAGTGTTTGTTTAACAATTTAGATTGTTTCAACGTATTGAGATAGAGTAGATATGACAAAGGAGATATGGATTGTGAGATATGGGTTTTGAATGCTAGTTGGGAAAGATCAACATGGTTTGAGAGAATTGAATTAAACAAGATGCAAGTGATGAAGTCTTTATGCTTTACCAAAGCATGACTTGAACTTGGAATAACTCATGTGAACTAGATCACATAAGTAGCAATTAGTGCAACAATAATACTATTGAGTAAATGTGACAACAATTACTCTTAAATAGTAATTATTACACTTAGGCTTTGGGTAAGTATCCATGGAGCATTGAGTTACTCAATTCACTTATTTGCAAATTGAATAGTTCAATGCATGGGAATAAGTTTAAGTAGGCATAGGATTTGGGTATGGATGATTGACCTTTGGGAATTATGGTTCAAAGGTTCACTGAACATTATGAAGTATGATCATGAGCTATGGTAGTAGAATTGAATCAATACCACAATAGCAAGAATAGGATCTATGATTGAGATAAATTCATATCCTACTCAAGTAGCACAATTGCAATTTGAATATATATGAATTAGACAAAATAGACTTAGATGAACAATATATGGATCAAGGTGATGTCTAGATGGTATTGATAGCTAGGTATGATCATAGGATTTACTAATGTAGAAAGAATTATTATTGAAAGAAATATAGAATTATTTCTATGGAGGAATTACTCAAATCCTCATATTAGAATTTGAATAATTGTGAAGTGGTTTATTAAAATATAGAAGTGATGCTACTGGATAGCTTACAGTAAGATAAAGCTATAGCAATTGGAATCATTCAAAAATCAATTTTAGAATTTAATTTATGATCAGAATAGTGATTTGAATAGATTTGAATGCACAAAGTGTGTGCACATATCAACTTTGGAATTTCTTGATCCTAAGATGTTCTACATATTGAGAGGATTCCAAAGACTACAAATTTGTAATTTTTGGATGGACAGGATAAAAGATATGAATTTAGCAAGCTAACAGAAGGGTTTAACTCAATTTGAAAATAGTTTCAAATTGAATACTGTAACTATGAAATATTATGGCACTAATGGATTCTACATGTCTCAAGGTTTCCATTGATATATTATTTGTTATTTTTTGAGTTACAGATCAAAAGATATGAATTTCCAAAGATTTGACACAATTCTGATTCAAAAATCTAATTTGAATTTTGTTTTAAATCGGAAGCTGACATGTGGCTGTTTCCTATTGGTCCATACTGGTTTGGTCGGATCAGTATCGTGGGACGTTAGATCTAATGAGATCTGGACGGTTCAGATCAACATATACCCCTTCACTTAATTGAAGTGTTCTGGTGTGTAGGATTAGAATCTGACGGACGAGAAAGAAGGAGGAGATGGATCTCACTGGCTAGGGTTTCGGGGTTCGCCGGCGTCGAGGTCTGCGGCTCGGGGGTGAACCCTGGCGACGTTTTGAGGGTTCCCCAAGGAGATGAAGTCGACGACGGCGTGCAGAACGTCGAGGCGAACTCGTGGGCTTGGTCAACGAGGATGGGCGCGTCTTGGAGCGAGACAGAGGTGCGGCTGGAGCGGACTCGGGCGGAAGTAGCCTTTGGTCGTCGTCCAATCCATCGATCCTCTGCACGGGAAGATCGGGAAAAGGTTCAGGGGTGTGCGGCAGACAAAGGAAAAGGGGATAGGAGAAGAGGGAGAGGCTCGGCTCACCGGACGACGTCGGAATCGGGCGGAGGAGCTTGCAGTTGCGTCGGATTCCGACGTGGGATTTCTCGTGCTAGGCGACGTCTTGGGCGGAGAGGGAAAAAGGAGGCGGGAGAGGAGTCGGAGGGGGTTTTATAGGGGGCGTTGCCATGGAGGAGGGGCTAGGGTTAGGGCTCTGGGCACGATCGGACGGCGGGGGGGCGCAGACGTGCTCGGGCAGGGCTCTGCCAAGAGCTAGGGGACGATCCTGACGGGTGGGGACACCCCGTCAGCGAAGGAGAGGGGACAGCGGCGATACCCTTTCGGGAAGCCGAGATGCTGGGCCGTGGGCCGAATCGAGGCCTGGGCCGGTTCGGTTCCCCCGGCCTTCTTCTCTTTTCTTTTTCTTTTTCTTTTTCCATTTCTTTTTTTGATTTCTGTTTTGTTTCATATATTTTGCAAACTTAATTCAAATCAATTCAATCAAAATCCAAAAATGTTCTAAAAATCAACACCATGTTTCAAACCAGTAAATAAACTGGTTTTCAAAATAAAAGATGTTTTTAAATAAAACTTTATTTGCATAGCAAGGAGGACTTGCTTGCATAAAATAATAGAATTAGGGTTTGAGAAACACTTCTTTGCAAAATGGAGAAAATAATATTTGGTGAAACAATAGTTGAGAATTACTCTCAATCTTAATTCTGAAATACAATCTTTATAAATCCTTTTGAAATTTCATTCCTTTGCAAGCAAACTTGCATAAGCTTGAATTAAGAAAGAAGGAAAATAATATTTTGAATTCTAGGTTTTTCTCAAATAAGTCCTTCATGAAATGATAGAAAGTTTGAAATGGTTTTCCACAATAGAGTCTTAAATAAACTCAAAAAGTTTTAATTCCCTGTGAATTTTAATCAATGCACTCAAAACAAAATAAAAAAATTTCCCCCAAAATTTGATGAAATCTTGGGATGTTACACCTGGATTAATTATTTTTGATATCGAGTCGTTGCAAAGACTAGGTAGATATTAATATATTTATACAAAAATAAACCAGGACAGTATTTCAGTGCACAACTTTTCGATGATCCAAATCAGACAACAGACGATGGCATCAGCAGTGCCATACGCCAGCAGCCCACTTTGCCGGCCACCACCATCAGGGTTCATCTCACCTCCGCCGTCTCGCTCCGGCCTCCACCTTCGAAGCCGATCCACCAAGACCGCGAGACCAATCGGCGGAGCAGCAGGAGCCCTCCCCTCCTCCATGGCGGCAGCCCAGCCCCAGACGCGCGATGTGAAACAAGAAGGGGCGGAGGAGGCAATGAAGCTGCTGTTCGTCGAGATGGGCGTCGGGTACGACCAGCACGGCCAGGACATCACCTCCGCCGCCGTGCGCGCCTGCAAGGACGCCATCTCCTCTAACTCCATCCCCGCCTTCCGCCGCGGTAACCCAATCACTTACCTGATTCTTGCAGCCATTTCGACGAACACCCTTGCCGATCATGAGCTGATCCCCAACTGAGCCTGCTTTGGGTGCCGATTGCGTCTGCAGGGTCGATACCAGGGGTGAACAGTGAGCAGATGAAGCTGCAGATCAAGCTCGGCGTGCCAAGGCCGGTGCAGCATCTGTTGGACTTCGAGAGAATCAAGGCCGTCTTCCCCTAGTGAGCATTCTCTCTGCCTTATCTCTGTTCCTATTAAATCTTCAAACGTAATCATTCAAGGACTGAATTAGAGTTAAGTGCAATGATACAGTGTGATTGATTCTTGTTTATCACAAGTAAAAATTTTAACGATGCGTATGTTAGTGTTGATTCAGTCATTAGATTGAGCTATATATTCCATATTGCAGCGCATTTATATCTTAATTTTGGTTAAGGTAGTTATTCAAAAGTACTATCACGCTGCCTACGGAAAAGCTGCCAAATGTTTATCAAGCAGCACAACAGAAGTATGTGTAGCCAGTATTGCACTAAGAGGGATGATTTGGAATGCTCAACACAACTATGCGTTTAAGATGTGAAAGATTTTATTCAGGTCAGCCAATAGAACCTGCCGTTGGAATGAAATGGGACTAGTGACTCATTAATTGTTCAGCATTATGATAAGGCTGAGCGAGAGAATGTTGAATAGTTGCAGTATGAAATGTCTGCTAAGATAACAGTCAACAATACTAAAGCAACTTATATGGATATAGTATCCAGGAGAGCAGTCATATACATGACTTGTTGGAAGATGAACTTGGAAGACTGGAATATTGTAGATTGCATAGTACTCACAGTTCCTATAAGGCTATGGTCATTGTTGCACTGCACACACTAATTATGTAGCAGTCACCCAGAAAGATCTTATATACTCCCTCCGTTCCAAAATATAAGATGTTTTAGCCTTTTTTGACACTTATGTATCTAGACATCTTTTAGTGTATAGGTTAGAAGCAAAATGAGTGAACCTACACACTAAAAGTCATCTAGATACATGAGTGTCAGAAAAAAGCTAAACATCTTATATTTTGGAACGGAGGGAGTACTTACTAATGGGAGGCTCTTTTGTTTCTCCACAATAACTCTAGAGAAAATAGCTAGAAGTTTTCCAAAGGTGATCATCTGACTATTTTTTTTTCATACAAATGAACAAGAACCCTTGATCTTTGTAATAAATCTCGGTGTACATGAGAGCAGAAGGATTCCTTGCACATGACACATGGTGCATGTGAAGCTGAATCATCCTCGACAAAACAGATCAGTTCATAATTTAATCAGAGGCGATATTTTTTTAATTGACACATTGCGCTATCGTACACAGAAACTATATCATAGACGTCATGATATATATTTTATACTAATTAAGCTGAACCATTTGTCAAAAAAAGGAAACTGAATAGAATATTCATAATTAGCATGAAAAAAGCTACTGCTGGCCATGTTGCCTAACAGGATAGACATTGATTTATTGGCGTATCCGGAGGCAGCTACGAAATAATATGCATGTATATTAATTCTGACAAGAGAAACCAAATTCCTTTGTTAATAAGAGAAATATATAAACATAATGACTATGGTAGGTGATATGTATTACTTTTCTCACCACCCACTGATTGTGGTATATACTGGAAAATGGGTAAGGGCAAAATGACTAAAACAATCCCGAAACTAAAAGTTGAGTGTAGTGTAGCCATTCCATGTATAGAAAAGAATACATAGAAATTCCCAATCAATTGAAAAGTAGTGAGTCCAATATCAATTGCATATGTAGAAAGTAGTATATGTCTTGAATCAAGATTATGCATGCCTTAGGTATTTTATGCATGTACTAAGAAAAATTAAACAGTTGACAATGCTCTCCAATTAAGTAATCATCGGATGAGCATTCCAAAAGTTTATTGGGTTCCGCATCTTTTCAAAAATAAACATGTGCAATGATTTTTATTAGTTGGCCCTTGGAATCTATCATTGAATGTAACACATATGTCAAATCATCCATTAGAGTACAATTAAGTGTACCAATGCTAGATAGAAATCTGACAAAGCAATCTTTTTTGTTGCGGGGAAACAAGAGATATCATTAAGAGATAGCAGGATTATAGTTGTTACAAATTAGAGCACCTCCCGCGGACAGCTCCTGATCCAGAACTGAGTTCTTTTTGCAGAGCACCCCTCCTTTTTTCTGCAGGGAAACAAAGATATCTCATTAAGAGATAACATGATTACAATCGTTATAAATTGGATCACCTTCTGGGGCAGCTTCTGATCCAGAACTGAGTTCTTTTCGCAGAACATCCCAGGTTCGCCAATGCTATGGCTAACTTTGTTATGAGATCGATCTGTCCTACTTACTCTGATATCTCTTTCTCGAAGATTCTCTCTGATACTTCGCACTTGGTGCACTAGAATACTAGAGCTAACCGCTCGTTTTAATTATTTGTGCCGCCTCAGAGCAGTCTGTTTCCAGGCCAATAGGCTCGGACTACCAGTTCAGTGCGAGCTTTATTCCTTCACCACATGCTGCTAGCTCTGCTGCCAGGGCTGAGTGCAGTTGAACAGTTCGTGGCACACAGATAACATCGTTGTTATGGTCACAGAGGACCATGCCCGCGCCCCTGCTCCCGTTGCTTGAACGTAGCTTCCATCCACATTCAGTTTGAGGCGTCCTGGGACAGGCAGTGTCCATTTCTTCTCTGTCCTCGCAAGTACATGTGTGCTGTTCTTCAGGGCTTTGCTCGAGTATGAGACAACCTCCTTTCCTTTACATAGGTTGGCTTGTGGTTGATGGATCATCAGGAGTGTATCCACGTAACTATACAAGAATCACCATGAAGCTTTGACCGGGGGCGATGGTTTATCATGTGTTAGTTGATTGTGAACATGCCACGCCCTCCAGAAGATCATGTGTGCCATCAACGCTTTGTTCAGCTTAGGCAGGAGGTCCAGGATCCGATCACTTCCAGTTCTCTGTATTGCACCTTTACCCGGTAAATCCCAGCACTGGCGCATGGCATGCCACAGGCCACGGGGATGCAGACAGGTGACGAGGGCATGGTATGTATCTTCATCTTCCTGGCCAAAGATCATGCATGTTGAAGTGTATATGTGGGTAGCTTAGCCCTTTCCATCAGCTCGGACTTTTGGTTGCGTGACATGTTATCAAACCAAGGTATTGGGATTAAATCCTGTGTTGATGCTTCTTTTGTGCCAGCCCTGGTGTGTAGGATCAGATTATTGCTCTTCAGTATGTGCCTTCCGAGTTACAGTTGGCTGGTTTATCATGTGTTAGTTGATTGTGAACATGTCACGCCCTCCAGAAGATCATGTGCCTTCCGAGTTACAGTTGGCTGATTCCTGTTATCAGATGATGGTTTTGGCCTCTTGGAAAATCAAGTTGCTATTTCCCTTAACAATGCACACATCACTAGTCTTCATCTTCCTACGTGCCATGCTCTGCTGTGTTGCAAGTCCATTACGAGCTAACTTCCAGGCAAACGTACAAAGCTTTGGTGCTGCTTGGCACTGCCAAATAAAGCTCCACTCTGTCTGAGTTCGTCTGGTCTGTCGCTCGTAGCGCCTATATTATGCCGAATTTGTTGTGCTTCCAAACCGATATGGTATGCACTCCAAAAAGTAAAGATTCCTCTTCAGGTCTGGGTGCCATGCCATGAAATCTGGCCGTTTCTTCTGGAACTTTGGATTTTCAGTATGCCCTCTATATACATCAGCAGAAAGTGCCGGTATACCCATCAGTATGGCCTCTATACCCATCCAGATCTGGTATACCCATCTGGATTTAGCAACTCTGTTCGTAGATGGCAGTGCCGCTCCAGTGATGCAGGCTTCATTAGTCAACCCCGAGGTATCCATGGATCACGCCATATCCATACATTCACACCATTACCTATTTGCCATAACACTCCTGTCTTTAGAAATTCTAGGCCATATTCTATTTAGTTTCAAAAGCCTCCAGCGTCACTTGCAAATTCTTGACCTCCAATCTGGTATTCTCCTCACAAGAGTTGCTGAAGTAGATGGAGCATTTTGCTGCATTAATAAATTGCCCTGTGCTCCATGCATATTTCTACCTGTACCAGTGGACCGGCTTACAAAGCCGAAGCCATTGGATAGCCACTGGACCGGCTTACAAAATTGTAAATAGATCAGCTGAAAATGATAATACACTTTATTAGTCCAAAACAGAAGGAACATAATTCATCCATCAGTAGTCAGTTTGAAAGTATGGCATCTTTTGTAAATATTCTTTCAGCGTATTCTTATATTTCATATACCTATATATTTCACATGTAACAAATTCTCTAAAATGGTTACCGTTACGTGATATGTAAATTGCTAGCTCGTGCAGGTACACAGGTTTGATGACTAGTTATCATAACCCTGATTTACAACAGCTTGTGAAATAGTCCCATAAAATATTCGCTATAAGTGCATCATCATCGCCCCCAAAAATAGTGCATCATCATTGATAATAGCTGACTGGAAGTTAGTGGGTTCTCCTGGGATGTCTCTCTAGGCTTTAATTTAGTGGAGATACTGAACTACTGATAGTTTGCATCTTGGTGTATCACATAACATCTTATTCTCCCCAATCTTATACCATTTTTCTCATTGTTTGTAGCGGCGAGATCACTAGCTGCGAGGTTGTTGACGGTGGGATGATCTGTTCAAGTGGAACATGCATCGAAGCAATGGGAGATAAAAACGATGACTGCTATATTGTCAATGCCGCTGTGTACGTCGGTTACTAATGTCAGTCTAGAGGAACCATTCTGTCCTGGAACAGTAGAATCTGGGAGATTCTCCTACTCAATAAGCATGTAACTGTCATGAACAGACACAGGATAAAGTCAGGGGGAGTCGTAGAGGCCTCCTGGTAATCCTCGTTCGTTATGTTACCATGGACGGCAATGTCGTCGTTAGCCTCATAGTTGGAAACTTGGAATTCACATGGCTTGTAGCCTTGTACATTGTCACTGTGTGCTGTATGGTGTGGGAAAGTGGAGGATGTTGGCTGCATCTCCTTTTTTTTTTCTGCCCTTTAGGCCTCGCTTGGATTGCCGTTGAAGTTTCCCGTTCTGAATTAATTCTAGCCTAGTTTCCTTGTGCGCCAGTATTCGGGCCTCGTCTGGTCCGTGAAATTTTCTGGATCGTCGATGCATAAAACGACTGACATACAAAAACTAACCAACCTAGCGGTGATTCTGGAAAAGTTAATGCCCAGCTCCTACTTAGCGCATGTTAGCCTGCGCTAATGCGTCGCGCATGCGTATCGCTGTTTCGTGGGCTGGGCCCATGTACGGGTTTCGTGGGCTGGGCTCATGTACGGGCGCGGGATGTTTTGATTCCTCTGTTCCAGGCGCTGCCTCGTATATTTTATATTCCCTGTGTGTTTCTGCACTGATTTTAAAGATATTTAAATTAAAAAATGTTTAAATTTGAAAAGTTCGATTTCAAAAACTGTTCAAAATCAGAAGTTCTTTAAATCGGAAAATTGTTCCAACTTGAAAAAAATAAGATTTTATAACTGTTCAAATTCGAAAATGTTCAAATCCAAAAATTGCCCAAACTTGAAAAAAGTTAAGATTTAATCTGATTTTAAAATTGTTCAAATTTAAAAATTGTTCAGATCCAAAAATTGTTCAAACTTGAAAAAAGTTCAGATTTTAAAAATTGTTCAATTTCGAAAAAAAAATCAAAGTTGAAGCTGTTCGAATTTTATTTTTTATAAAATGTTCAGATTTTCAAAAAGATTACATAAAAAACCGAATAAACCACCCAATGCTGAAGAAACCGTGAAGATATGAAGAAAATATAAAAACCAGAATAATCAAAGAAAACCGGCACAAGAAGGTTCTAGAACCTTCCCAAACCCGGAAAAAAAACCAGAGCCAGGTTGCCCCTCCATTTACTGCAGCATCGTTAACGTGCCCTGCCCAAGTCGCTATCGCTGCGGGCGTGCACATATCCCCTAACGGGCGATAAATAGGAAACGTGAAATAACTACCAACTAAGCGGGGCCTTAGCAGTCTCGGTGTCGTGTGATCCGCGGAGGTTGTCATCCAGCTAAGTAAGAGGATGAATTCAGTCAAATTTGCCTTGAGCGGAGAGCATCATGTACCTGTCTGTTTCTGCCGCAGCTATGGCCTGGGCTTGGTCTTTGTGCCAGCTACCCGAATTATGTGATTGTGGTATTACCGTTAAAAAAAATGTGATTGTGGTACTGTAGAAGGAATAGGCCTCGATAATTCATTCAAGCTTCAGTCTCTCATCCAGTTGCATCCAGTTGAGCACATGCAGTGTGGATGGAGCTGGTCTTGGTCGTGGTAAAACGCGTGCAGCGGCGCAGGCCGTCTAAGCGCAAGTTGTCCATGCGGTGATATGTAAATTATCATTACCCTGATTGATAAATAGCTTATACAGTAAACACTTAGTCCCGTAAATTGTAATGCTATAAGTGCATCATCATCGACGAATAGCAAGGAAATTGCATATGACACCAGGCTTTGTGGCAATCGTCGCATAAAACCCAGAAACAAAAACTTCTTTGCAGCTAGCACAGATTGTGACTTAATTGTTGCACCTAGCCCAAATCATCCAGTTAACGGTGCTGAGAGGATGCCCCGCAGGTGGAGCCCTCGTTTTTCTTTGACTTCACATCCAACGTGGAGGGCTACATGTAAAATCTGTATCATGTTGTTATTGCACATAACACAAAACAAAATGCAAATTCGAGACTTGAGTTATACTACAATGTCTCAAAAAATCGGGCAGCATAAAGTTTGAAAATGTAAATATTTGAGCATCACAATATATCCATAACAGCCTCAACAACAACCAATATAGTAAAATGTGTCTCATTACACATTAAAAGCTCAGAATGTTTTACCACCTCCAAGTCAAGTGTTTAATGGCAACTGTTACATGGCTCATGTCGTTTACAAAGTCATGGCTCAGAAAAGGATTATTGCAACAAGCAAAATCAGTACAATTACAGAAATATAATCTCAAATGATCTCATCGCTTTTCTACAATTTCTTTCATCAAAATGCATAGTTAAGTAGAGGTTATTCCAACTGACAACTTCATACATCAAAATTTAGAGAAGGATGCATTTGTATGTCGATCCGAAACCTAAATTCGGAAGGAAGCAACCCAGGGTTCTTTGCCCTCCCCCCCTTCAAAACCTATGAACAAAAGAGAAATAAACAAGAAAAGAGGGCGCGAGTCTAGGGTCATCGGAAGCGTCGCCGAGGCGCCGCCGTCGCCCCTATCACCAGGCCACACGCCTTGCCTGCGTGATAGAGCAGGTGGGAAACGTGGCCCTTTGACGCGGAGAGGAGGTTGTCTGAATCCATCATTGTCGATGTTGGCGCACCACCTCTATCGTCGTCGCCAGGTCGCATTGCCGCCGCCTCTGCTTTGTAAGAGCTCTTGTTCGACCTGCTCGCTAATTTGATTTCCGTTGTTTTCTTTCAATTTATTTGCTTATGGTGTTGGCCGGCCACGTTCATGGATGAACTTTGGCAGTTTAGCACTTCTACAAAAGAGTTTTGTTTTGCCACGCTAGAGATGTTAGCGAGGTTAACATTTTGATTTGGGCTAGGTGCAACAATTAAGTATCAAACAGGGCTAGCTGAAAAAGAACAGCTTTATTTCTAGATTTTGTGCAACATTGCCACAAAGCGTGGTGTTAGCTGCAATTTTTCTCACGAATAGCTGACTGCAAATTAGAGGGTACTCTTAGGATGTCTGATTCCTAGGTTTTAATTCAGTGGAGTTGCTGAACAACTGATAATTTGCATCATGGTATATCACATAACATCTTATGCTCGGCTAAAAAAATTATACAACCATTTTCCTCAGTTTCTGTAGCGGTGAAATCATTGGCTACGAGGTTGTTGTCGGTGAGATGATCCATTCAAGTGGAACATGCATCGAATCAATGAGAGATAAAAACGAGGACTGCTACATTGTCTTGTAGCATTCTTTTTTTGTTTGTTCGGTGGCATTCTTTGTGTCGTCTAGTAGCACTCTTGTTTTATTTGTCCTGTAGCATTCTTCTTGTCTTGTGATCCCCTGAGACCTGAGAGGTTGTCCTGAAATACTGTCTAGCTAGGTCCAGCCGTCCAGGGAGGCAGGGACGAATTCAATCCAATTTGCATTGACCATGGAAGTCATGTACTTGTCTGTTTCTGTTGCAGGCTTGGGCTCGGTCTTTGCGGCTGCCAACCAGGAGCGAACTCTACCTAGCTTCAACCTCTGCGTCCAGTTGCACAAGTAGAGTACATGCATGCAGTGGATGGAGCTGGTCGTGGTAGTAAAACGCGTGGAGGCGGTCCAAGCAGAAGGTATGCTGGATCTGGATCCATGTGTTCAACTTGCATCTTATTGTTCAGAAACCATACATATTGTATGGTAATGTTAAATTGACAAAGTCTATGTAAGTCTCAAGAGAAACACCGAAGTGATGGCATTATATGGCAAAACTTTGTCAGCTGTGGGCTTCGTATCAGTGTACCGACAACATGCATGTGGGCCTGAGAGGAGTGATATCATGTTTGCATCATACCTATACTTAGCACTAACCTTGAGTCTTTGTTACAAGTGTAGTATCGTACAGTTGCTAGAGAAACCTCAATATTATACACGGCTTAATATGCGAATATACCGAAGTGACAACTCTCCGCCCTTGAATCCAAGTTTACTCGCTTATTGGAGAGAAGTGACACACATGTTGTATTGTTCATTGTATCTCTCTCTCACACAGTTTACAAGCTTCCATGTCGCACTCATGCATCCAGAGCTTGTGGTTATTTACAATGTTGCGCCATACCTTTCCTCTCATATATATGTTGCCTTGCCTGCAATGTTGGTCACGCTCGTCAGTGATTAGGAGGGTGGTTGTACCCCTAGCCCACCAGAGTTCAAACCTCAGGTTTAACATCTCTGTGTCTCGTAAAGGCGAAATATTCTTTCAGTGGGAGGCGACGTTTTCGTCGATAGCGAAGCGCCCGTGGTGACTTCGTCAATCTCAAGACCCGATCCGCCGGCGCCTCAGTCTTTCGGAGGTGCTCATAGGGGTAGGGTGTGCATGCGTGCGTTCATAGGGGTGAGTGTATGCGCGTGTATGTGAGCGCTTGCGTTTGTACCGTGTTTATAAAAAAAATCAAGGGTGACACTTCTAGAAATACATATGCGTTAAGTAGTCAAATCTAGCAAACAAATTGAAATTATGTTATTAACTATTCTATCATCTTTACATAAAGTTTTTCAAATTAGAATCAGTTTATTAGGAAGATCCTTGGTGCAAACGGGGTATTAGAACCAAGACTAAATGGGGGTATATATATGTTATTTCCAAGATGAATATCCTAGCTCTTTGCCTTCTCTTAGGGCATGAGACCATGAGGAGCCTGGCCTATTGTTCCATCCTACCCTATTTTTTGGATGGAGTGTGGTAATGTGTCATCGCTAGTAATATAATGAATTTCTTAGTTTCATAACCTCATTGCCATTTTTACGAGCGAAACTAATATTTTTCCCCAAGGAAATGGGATTACAGTCAGCCAACACTAGTTCTGCAATACTGTCTAGTACCAGTACATGACACACCCAAGAAGCGGTGCCACCTACAGATCTACCATGGTTACATAAACAGTGTGTAATCCTATTTTGATTCGCTCTAGGAAAAGCCTGCATAGTCCAATTGATCTTCTACTATGAGATGCCCACAACGTTTGCGGTTGTGGTTGGCTTTGACTCCTTCCAGATTCTCCTTAATTAATAAAATGGGGGTAAGTATATTACCTCAGTCTAGATTTTAAGGGCGGTCTTTTGCCTCCTAAGTCTAGTCCCATTAGTCTGCTTATTTCATTGATGATATTCCCATGACGTTTGAGGTTGCGGTGGTACTTTGACTCCTTGTATGTTCTCCTTGATTAATAATGTGGGCGCAAGTCTTTGGCGTCCTAAGTCTATATCTCAAGGGTAAGTCTTTTGGCTCCAAAGTCTATATTTTGATCTAGATCTCAAGGGAAGTGATGATGAATGATTATGATGGCTTTTGTATCACCGGGGATGTATTATATTAGTGTACCACTTTGTTATCACACTCTGGTGAATTAGTGAACATTGATCGATATGCTATTTATATATGTGTTATCATGCTTAACCCTAGAGTGTATGATTACATTGTACACAAATAAATGCTAAATCACAATATCAGATTGCTACTCCAACTACCACTTTTTTCTAATTTTGAAATTAATATGCACCTCTTAGTTACAGAATTGCTTTTATTTAAACACAGATATCTTCAATAGATTCTTTAGGCTCATTTACTATGTAGGTAGTTCATGCAAAACAACCGTACCGGTGTCTACATCGAATGATGACAAAGTTGACCAAACTTCGGCTTCTAGTCTCGTGTAGATTCCATTATGCATTAAGCTCATATCAAAACCATACCCTAAACGTATTACAAAAAGGATGTGGCTGAATAGTGATGTTAAGTCTAAGTCGCGACCTTTCGGTTGGATGATCCATTCCATACCAAACTAGTTGCACAACAACACCCCAACTATGCACATTGCATAATATGTAAGACTTTGTTTATTTTTCTTGTTTGTTGGGACTGCTACTATTTGTTGTTAGTTAGGTGCCTATTAGTATGGTCTGTATTACTTAAGATTGGTTTGACAGAAAATCAAGCCCCAAGACTTTAAAACTTCTAGTCTCAAATGCAAAGTAGAACATTGCCCAAGCTAAAGTTGCACTAATGGAATTTGCGCAATTTTAGGTTTTAGTTCTAAAGAATATGCATTTTAGGTATATGAGACACAAGGCTTGGCACAAAAATATCTAGCGAGGACATCTATATGTTTACAGCAGCCTAAGCATAGGTCCACCAAAAACACAGCCCTTTATTTTGAGAGCAACCATGTATATCATTAATTGAACATCAAGTTACAAGAACACACAAACATGGAAACTAAAAGACAGACTAGGAAAAAACAGTTGTCCTAAAAACATTGCAGATAGTACCCTAAATGATAGAAAAACTCAGAACCATCCCTAGAGTTTTCTGCACTCACCGAAGCTAGCGGCCGACGACAAACTCCAATGTCGCCTAGACGAACATTGAAAGAGTCGCCGAGCCTCCACCATTGCCAGATCCGAAGAAGCACCATCGCCAACAAGGCTTTGTGAGTCGATGAACAGGTCCGCTGCAAGCAGCGAGGCACATAGTCATATGTGCAAAAAACAAAAGGACATAAAAAAGTTCAGCTATGGCAGGTGAAAAGTGCAGTGCATATATAATATATATATATATATACGCTATTGGCACCGAGGATCTTGCATTAATCCAAAAACAAAAGTCCAACATATTTTTAGGTTGTTGAATTAGTAAAAAATATGTTTTTATACAAATAATTACGTTCATATGGATGATGGGTTCGTAGCATAGAAAACAAAAATTTTCCTACGCATGAACACAAAACTAGCCAAGAACATCTACGAGATGGTAGCAACGGAGACTAACCCTCGAAGACCGGTAGCGGGAATTACGTTCCCGCACAAATGTTGCCGATGGAGACTCGACGAAGACGCACGTAGTCGACGTAGTGGTTCACTTGACGTAGTCGACGTAGTGGTTCACTTGACGATCTCGAGATCGTGTACACGGCGCCACAACCGGCGGCGCCCCCGTACTCGGTCACACGTACGGCTTGTCGTTGTCTCCTCCACGCCCTCGGTCCAGCGGGGCAGCGGAAGAAGGGATCCACCGGACACTCCAACACACACTTCTCCAAGTGTGTGAACCTCGAACTAACAATCCGGCAGAGCTTCGCTAAGCTAAGATGGATTTGGGGCAGCAACTTTGGGAGGAAGGGAGGGATCAAGAAGTGTGAGAAGAGGGAGAAAAAGGCTCCTTTTATAGGAGAGGATGTGGTAACCCCCTCTTCATGGTGGTAACCCCCATTTTAATTTTGCATGACATTCATGCTAATTAAAACTCACACTAATTGAATTAATAAAACATTTTTATTTCTTTAATATTTGTTAATTCAATCAATTAACAAACATTAACAAAAATCCCCTTGAGTTATTTTGATATGCCAAAACAGTTTTGGCACTTTTCTGAAACAACCCTCATGCTGTCTGATGTCTACGCACGCGTCTGTTCTTGTAGACAGTTTTCCCTTAAGTGGATCACCTAAGGTTTATAGAACTCAGGGAGGAAGAGGTCAAAGCTACCCCTCTCAAGCAACCCTGCAATTACGATACAGAAAGTCTCTTGTGTCCCCAATCCTAAACGGCGTATTTTTTTAAACGAGGTCCTCTATAACGGGACATGAAGACTCCTTTTTTATTTTATTGAAATTTCATTTTACACAATTAATTTCATTGTATTTACATTACAGAATCATCCCCCAGAGCCGTGAGCTAATTCAAAAAGTGCCGGTGATCGGCACAGTTGCCTATGGAGGGGATGGTATCTTTTTTGCTCGTCATAACCTTCCAGATAAATGGCTTGGATCACAGCGAGACAGATAGAAGCAGGACGAAGAGCAATAACACGATATGCACGTCGTGGTGGAAAAATAAAGGAAGAGTAGCGCGCTAGCGCGGCTCGCTTCGCTTTTCGACGCGGAGCTCGCTGCTGTCGAAGCCTGCTTAAAAACTACAGGGCGTGCGTTAGCACTACGGCTTTTCAGCCTCCCTTTGCTGGTTCCAAACTATCACTGATCCCAGAGATCAACCTTCAAACCTTTTTCTTTGAATCTCAGGAAGGCTTTCTCGGGGAGAAAGCTGGTTGGGGAACTGCTAAACGACCTAATAAAAGAAAGAGGCAGCCAACTCCGGCGTGTCAGCTTAGTTATCCTCATCAAGCCACAACCTTGATGTCTAGCTTCCCAACTGGTAAACGGTTCCCTTTCCCCCGGATCAATGAAGAAGGGCCGCCCATTGTTTGAGCATGACTTGGCTCCATAAATCCACTGGCAAACGTTTCAGAGTAGTAGTCAACCCGATAGGAAGGCAACTTCAATTTGATACATATCATTCAGTCTACTTCAAGAAGGTATTTGGAAGTGAGAAGTGGGTGAACTGGGAGCATGTAGGAAAGCAAGATGAACTCAAAGTAGTGATTCCTCTTTTTGACAGTTGTGACCTTCTCTAAATTCAAGCAATATTTTTATGCTTCCGCAATCAAGGAGTTCTATGCCACAGTGCACATCCCTATCCAAAAGAGAATCCAGTACCTCTTGGTCCTGAATATCAGAATAGGACGAACGAACCGGACCCCGCGGATATCTTTGCTTCGGAACGAGTCTGCATCGGGTGAATGCCATAAGCGGATTTATGCTTTTTGGTATGGAAAAACAGTTTGAAAGGGTCGGCATAGCCTATCTTTGACCTGCTACCTCATATGAGATTGAATCGGTCGGATCTTGGTTGGTTTGAGAGCAGGAACTGTCTATATATCCAAAACCGGAGGAGGGTTTGGATGCAAAAAAAATATGCTTTCCTCTCAAGTAACGCCTTCTCCACTTGACCCAATACACTTGTCAGATATATAGGTTCACTAGTTCGGCGAAGAGATAGTGAAATACAAGTAGTAGTGATGATTATAAGTAGCAAATGTGATCTAAAATAAATATCGCTGCAAGCAAACATGTAACAAAATTGAATGTAAACGGTGTGCAAAGCTTGGAAACAAGGCCTAGGGATCATACTTTCACTAGTGGACACACTCTCAACAAATATAACATAATTGAATCAATAGATACTATCATCCATATGCAACTCAAAACAATTCTCCAATGGAAAACGAACACTAATCATGCGTAGGGCTATGAAGCACTCCTCAAAGTCCGTATGTACCCAAACTAGATTGTCCCACACTATCACCATGAACGCACTAGATGGTTCCAACAAACACCAACATTTCATAGAGACATTAACAAAAAAGATACACATGATGCACACACTAGTCACCTTTACACCATGATACGAGGTATCTCTGAAGAGTATAATAATAAAGCATAGGAGTAGCATAATATCTGAATAATAACATCTACCAATTCAACTAGATACAAAGCTCACGATCACATAAAGATCACATCATGGGAGAGAGAGGTGAACCACATAGCTACCGGTAGAGCCCTCATCCCCAGGGGAGAACTACTCCCTCCTCATCATAGGAGACAACAAGGTTGATGGAGATGGCGGTGAGGTCGATGGAGACGGCGGAGACGGCGATGGAGACCGATGGAGATGGCTCCGGGTGCACTTCCCCGTCCCGGCAGGGTGCCGGAATAGAGACTTCTGTCCCCCGAAATTCATCGGCGGTGGCGGCGGAGCTGCAAAACTCTTTCTAGAAAATTGCCGATTCCTTTAGGGTTTTCCGTCCCGAGGCTTTATGTAGGCGAAGGGGTGTCGTCAGGGGGCTGCCAGGGCGCCCTCACACGTAGGGGGCGCGGCCAGGGGCCAGGCTGCGCCGCCCTATTGTGTGGGGCCCTTGTGGCCCCACTCCATCTCCTCTTCGGTTCTCTGGAAGCTTCGGTGAATTTCTGGACGTTCGGCTTTTGTTTCGTCCAATTCCGAGAATATTTCATGTGTAACTTTTCTGAAACACAAAAATAGCAGAAAACAGGGAACTGATACTTTGGCGACTTGTTAATAGGTTAGTTCCGGAAATCGCATAAAAAGCCACGAAGTGTAACGAAACACAAGGCAAATGGTGTAAAAACAAGCATGGAGCATCAAAAATTATAGATACGTTTGAGACGTATCAGCGTCCCCAAGCTTAACTCCTGCTCGTCCTCGAGTAGGTAAGTGATAACAAAAGAAATAATTTTTGAGGTGACATGCACCTACACAATCTTGATCATCGATGTAAGCATTGAGTGCTGAGATCAAAGAACTTAAAACATGGGCATGAAAGACATAATCTTGACAATAAGAAACTTGGCAACCATGTTATAACATGAAAAAGAACACAAACAAAAGATCATGAATAATGAAACAATGAAAGTCAAACGTGTGTTCAAATCATATGGAAAAACATAGTAAATGGTTTTCAGCTTGTCCCTTATGGAATAGCAAAACATAAATGCATAGGACACCTTCAAGTTTAAGAGGGCGACTAGATACAAATAATTTAGGAACAAGTGAAACCATAGTCATGAATCAATCAATGATAAACTTTAGGACAATGCACATTATACTCAGAATGACAATTATGCTCTCTTAGACGGTGCATAAAGATAGAAGGTGGTGACTCAACATAAAAGTAAAGGAAAGGCCCTTCGCAGAGGGAAGTAGTGATTAAACATGTGCTAGAGCTTTTCATTTGTAAAACAGAGAGATAAAAATTAGTTTTGAGAGGTGGTTGTCTTTGTCAACGACTGGCAATGGGGTTCTTACTATCTTCCATACAAAAATGAAGCAAGTTTTTGAGAGAGAGATTGGCACTTTTGTGCTCTTTTATAAAGCTTGGCACTCCTCCCCACCTTTTTTCCTTTCTCAAACCATGGCTAACCGATTCCATCGGGTGCCCACCAACATTCACATACCATGGAGGAGTGCCTTTTTTCTTTCTTTCTTTTTTTTCTCTTTTTTCTTTTCTTTTTGGAATAAGACAATATGGAAGATAGCAAATCCGACCACTATGTCCCCATGAGCTGAAAACAGTGTCACAAAATGAGAAGTATTTTGAAGGTTTTTTGAAAGGTAGCACATGAAAATTTACTTGGAATGGCTTGCAAATACCATGCATAGGAATTTATAGTGGACACAATGGCAAACTTGGTTTTTGGGAGTTGGATGCACGAGTAGAGCTCATACTCAGTACAAAATGAGGGCTAGCAAAAGGCTGGGAGCGACCAACTAAGAGAGCAATAACGGCCATAATCATGCAAAGCGACAAAGCAACATTAAAAGAAGCATAAGATGGCATCAAAAGTCAAAAACTAAATGATCATAGAGGCTATTGGCGACTTTGTATGAGTCTAACATGTGTGAGCATGCGCCAAGTCAACCCAAATAAAGCATCAAAGGAGAAAACCAAAATAATGCTTCCAAATAATTAAAACAACGCATGATTTTTTCAAAGGCTCATTAAGCAATCTCAGTCATTTGAGACAAGTCATGCTACAGCAAAAATCACTAAGCATACTATCAAAAAGACATCAAGCACGACATGCAAAAGCCTAGGCTGCAGTCTACACAAGCTCCTTTTTGTACCACTTTTTTGAATGAAACTTTTTCTCTTATCCAACACCATTCAAACCTTTTTGAGGAAAACCAACATATACCAGAGGTCCAAATACACCTTGATGCAAAGATAAAACAAGATCTGAACAAAAATCAAGGCGAAAAACTAAAGCTAAACGCAGTAGCAGAAAAAGAGAACACTCGTTAAACAATAAGAGTGAAAACTAGAGTGTTCTTGGCAATGAAAAACGGAGTTCATCTCCTCCAAAAAGAACATGATGTGATCTAACTATTTATTGCAGCAAACAAAATAAAAGAAAACTGAAAGCAAAAGCAACTGACGCTCCAAGAAAAACGCATAGTGCATGAAGCAATAAAAATATAGTGTCTTGAAAGGTGACCTAATTTTTGCCGATGAAGAAGGGGTACCTCGGGGGCATCCTCAAGCTTTGACACTTGTACCTCTTGGATATTTCTTGGGGGTTGCATGGGCATCCCCAAGCTTGAGCTTTTGTCCATTCTTCATCTCATCTCATCATTCTCCAATCCCTACACTTGAAAACTTCCTTCATACAAAACTCAACACAATTCTATTAGCAACGTTAGCATAAACATAATAATGAATCAACCCTTTTCAGTTCAGATTTCAACACAAAACCACCAAAAATATAGCATATACTACTGTAGCAACTTCCCCAAAAGTTCCATGATCAAAAGAACTCAAAAAGAAAGCGATCGAGAGGCAAACACAAATAGTGACAGAAATCTGTCAAAACAGAACAGCTGATAAAGGTCAATTTTTAGAGGGTTTTCTGTTGCTCAAATCAAAAAGTGTTCAACTAATGAAAGTTTGGATAAAACCTGGGGCGTATGCACAAGAAATAGCAGGTCCAAAAGATATACAGAGAATTTTCACGAATTTTTACGGTGCAGCACCAAAAACTGTTTTAGGACAGCAACATCCCCAAATCTTACCTCACTCAAATTAGAGGCTTCTCTTGGCACAACAACGAAATAAAAATGATAAGGAGAGGTCATTACAGTAGTAATAACTTCCAAGACTCAAATAAAAAAAATTACTAAAAATAAAACAATGGGTTATCTCCCAAGAGTGCTTTTCTTTAACGCCTTTAAGCTAGGCGCAGTAATTTGCAAAGATGCTCATGTGGGCGCCATATAAGAGCTTGAGGCAAAGGCGCCATATAGGAACTTAAAGCAATAGAGAGCATCAAAACAAATGTGAAAGACATTTAAATCTGAACCACTTCCTATGAAAAATAGTCTTGTAAAAAGACAAGTCATGAAAGCGCAAAGCAAAAAGCATAGGAAGGCAAAACAAGTATAGCTTCAAAAATTGCAACATAAAGAGGGGAAACTCAATATTATTGAGGTCCATCAAACCATGTTTCCCTCTCTCATAATAACTTTCAGTAGCATCATGAATAGAACTAACAATATAACTATCACATAAAGCATCTCTATCATGAGCCACATGCATAAAAGAATTAATACTCCCCACATGAACAATTGTAGTAGGAGCAGATTCAACAGAATAAATATTCTCATCACCATAATCATCAAAAATATGAGGCATATTGTAATCATAACTATTTTTCTCCTCAAAAGTAGGTGAACTGAAAATATTAAACTCATCATCATAACCATCATAAACTAGAGGTTTAGTATCATCACAAGCTAGAGAACAGCTGTTTCGCAAAGCATATTCATCAAACATATCATCATAAGAAGGAACATGGATAGTACTAATGGTACAACAATTATTAACCTTAGAATTTGTACCAAAAAGATTTTCAATATCAAAAGTAGAGTTCTTTTCCCAATCATGATCACTAACATAGGTAACAGGCATGAGAACATCATCCCAATCAGAATTATCATAATCTATAGCAGGATCATAACGCTTAGGGGAAGATACCGTGTCCTCTCGCCTCTTACTCCTCTTCTTCTTCTTCATACTCTTCTTACTCTCTCTTTTAGGAGGAAGAGACTTGAAGGGCATCTTCTCCACATATCCTTTAGGAGGGAAAGGCATCTTTTCCTCATAATCTGGTTTGCTGACAGAAACAATAGAAGAAACTTTGGAGGATTCCTCCTCTCTATTAATAAGATCGAAACATCTATTAGTCCTGTCATAGCTTGGCAAAACATCATGTTTTATAAGATCTTGTAAGTAAGTATTTGCGAGACAATCTTTAGCACAATAGAGATGACAACCACGAAGGATGCTATTAATATCAACATCTCTCATATCAACCAAATAAATCTTTCTAGATATCTCTTCACAATTCAAAAACAAAGTAAGCTCATCATGCTGATTGAGAGTAATCTTATCATCACAATACAAATCTGCGGTACTTTTTCGATTAATTGGGCATTGAAAATTGAAGTGACCCGTTTTACCGCAAAATTCACAAAGAAAAGGATAAAGCTCACAAACCTTTTTACCAAGCTCGTCTAGATCCCTGAGCCACATACTGGTTTCTTCATTTGCGTGGTGGACACAATAATCTTCCTTGTTGTAACTCTGTTCACAAGGTCTATGTACTCCACAAAAATTAACATGCTTATAGGAAATAGGACTTTCAGAGGTTTGAGCATGTTTATTGGAATCATCAACAACAATATGATTTTCTACGCGAGTGTCCTTAAAAGGTTCATGATACACGTCCCCATTTCCTTTCAGAACATTAATATGGGAAGCAAAGGTTTTAAAGCAATCAATCATAATTTGAGGATCAAGACCATACTTAGCACTAAGCTCTTGAAAATCAGCAGTTTCAGCGAAAGACTTAATGCAATCAAACTTGTAATTCATACCTGATCCTTTACCTTTGTCGCTATCCCAACCTTCAATATTGTTTTGAATTGTTTCAAGCAGACTCCACTTGGTGTCGACATCCTTGCTTGTGAAAAACCCATCAAAGCATGCATCTAGATAGTCCTTGTAATATCCTGAAAGCCTTGCATAAAAATTATTTATAACAATATTACGGGGAAGATCATGAATAGGACATTTATGCATTAGTAACTTTAATCTTCCCCATGCTTGGGAAATGCTTTCTCCCTCATGCGGATGGAAATTATAAATGTAATTTCTATCTTTATAAACCTCACTAGAAGTATAGAATTTAGAATAAAAGAGAGGTATAATTTCCTCCCACTCAACCGGTCGGCCATCCTTCAGTGTTTTATACCATTCCGCAGCTCTGCCCTTCAGTGATAAAGAAAATAGCTTCCTCTTAACTTGGTTCATTGAAATACGTGCACACTGGAACAACTCGCATAATTCATGTATAAAGAGCAAATGATCACCGGGATGGACAGTTCCATCTCCTAAATAGCAGTTATTCATAGCACGATCAACAATTTTCATAGGTATTTTAAAAGGATGAGGAGCACAAGCATCATTAAAAACATCACATATGGGAGATAAAATATCATCAGAGCAAACTTTCTCCACTAAAGCCGGGGAACTAAAAATATCATGCTTACGAAAACAAGCTTCCCCAAGCTTAGACTTTTCCATAGCATTAGCAATAACGGGATTCAAAGCATTCGTACTAATAACATTGCTATGAAAAATAAGCTCCAAAGGTTTTTCAATTTTCTCTTCAAATCTAAACTCAGAAAAAAGATTAAAGAACTCTTTATTTTCCATTAAGCCTAACTAGTGAAAATAAAAACAAGAAACAAAAAGATATAATTGCAGAATCTAAAGGAAATAACTCCGAGCACTCACACAGGAGGATGCGAGTACCTTTTACCTTACCTCCCCGGCAACGGCGCCAGAAAAGAGCTTGATGTCTACGCACGCGTCTGTTCTTGTAGACAATGTTGGGCCTCCAAGTGCAGAGGTTTGTAGAACAGCAGCAAGTTTCCCTTAAGTGGATCACCCAAGGTTTATCGAACTCAGGGAGGAAGAGGTCAAAGCTACCCCTCTCAAGCAACCCTGGAATTACGATACAGAAAGTCTCTTGTGTCCCCAACACACCCAATACACTTGTCAGATATATAGGTGCACTAGTTCGGCAAAGAGATAGTGAAATACAAGTAGTAGTGATGATTATAAGTAGCAAATGTGATCTGAAATAAATATCGCTGTAAGCAAACATGTAACAAAACTGAATGTAAACGGTGTGCAAAGCTTGAAAACAAGGCCTAGGGATCATACTTTCACTAGTAGACACACTCTCAACAAATATAACATAATTGAACCAATAGATACTATCATCCATATGCAACTCAAAACAATTCTCCAATGGAAAACGAACACTAATCATGCGTAGGGCTACGAAGCACTCCTCAAAGTCCGTATGTACCCAAACTAGATTGTCCCACACTATCACCATGAACGCACTAGATGGTTCCAACAAACACCAATATTTCATAGAGACATTAACCAAAAAGATACACATGATGCACACACTAGTCACCTTTGCACCATGATACGAGGTATCTCCGGAGAGTATAATAATAAAGCATAGGAGTAGCATAATATCTGAATAATAACATCTACCAATTCAACTAGATACAAAGCTCATGATCACATAAAGATCACATCATGGGAGAGAGAGGTGAACCACATAGCTACCGGTAGAGCCCTCAGCCCCGGGGGAGAACTACTCCCTCCTCATCATAGGAGACAGCAAGGTTGATGGAGATGGCGGTGAGGTCGATGGAGACGGCGGAGATGGCGATGGAGACTGATGGAGATGGCTCCGGGGGCACTTCCCCATCCCGGCAGGGTGCCGGAACAGAGACTTCTGTCCCCCGAAATTCGTCGGCAGTGGCGGCAGAGCTGCGGAACTCTTTCTAGAAAATTGTTGATTCCTTTAGGGTTTTCCATCCCGAGGCTTTATATAGGCGAAGGGGCGTCGTCAGGGGGCTGCCAGGGCGCCCTCACATGTAGGGGGTGCGACCAGGGGCCAGGCCGCGCCATCCTATCGTGTGGGGCCCTCGTGGCCCCACTCCATCTCCTCTTCGGTTCTCTGGAAGGTTCGGTGAATTTCTGGACGTTTGGCTTTTGTTTCGTCCAATTCCGAGAATATTTCCAATGTAACTTTTTCGAAACACAAAAATAGCAGAAAACAGGGAACTAGCACTGTGGCGACTTGTTAATAGGTTAGTTCCGGAAATCGCATAAAAAAGCCACGAAGTGTAACTAAACACAAGGCAAATGGTGTAAAAACAAGCATGGAGCATCAAAAATTATAGATACGTTTGAGATGTATCACTGTCCTATAATTCGATCGGAGTATCGTATCCACTCAAAAACGACGACGAACCTTAAGTGTGTCACCCTACGGTTCGTGAATAACGTGGACATGATCGAGACTCCTCTCCGATCAATAATCATCAGCAGGATCTGGAAATCCATGATGAGTCGCACTTACTCGACGATGATCTAGTGATCGTGTGAACCATTAACGAACATAGTCAATTCCTTTTGTCTCGCGATATTATTACTTGTCCGAGATTCGATCATTTGGTATCAACCATACCTAGTTCGATCTCGTTCCCGACAAGTCTCTTTACTCGTTCCGTGATAATGCATTCCCGTGACCTAGTCACATGCTTGCAAGCGGTGTCAATGCAATATCACCGAGAGGGCCCAGAGAATATCTTTCCGTCATCCGGATGGACAAATCTCACTCTTGATCCATGAGCCTCAACTAATACTTTCAGAGTACCCAAATCAACCTTTATAATCACCCTGTTATGGTGTGACGTTTGATATCATCAAAGTACCCTTGTAGTATCAGTGGTTAACATGATCTCATGGTCTAAGGATTAGAACTACTTCGTATGAGTTTGATATAGCAATGAAACTTGATGACTTGATCGTATTGCTATTCTTACTATGGGTGTGAGTGTTCATCACATCATTCTTCTAATGATATGACCCCGTTATTAACAATATCTAATGTTCATGATCAAGAAACCTTGATCATCAGTTAATCAATGAGCTAGTATGAAAGAGAGACTTTACTAGGAACCTTTTGAGTTTATTAATCACACAAGTATTAATGTTTCCGATTAATACAATTCTAACATGAGAAATAAACATTTATCATAAACATGGAATATGATAATAACCACTTTATTATTGCCTGTCGGGCATATTCCCTTCAGTCTCCCACTTGCACTAAAGTCAATAATCTAGTTGATACTTGCGTATATAACACTTATGGCATTCACGTGTTATCCATACGCGTTGCATGTGGTTAATCTGATCTCTAGATCTGACACTTTCAGTTCTGTGTGTATTTGCATGTCTTTGCGTCTCTACGCATCACTCATTCTGAAATGAGATAGTTGGGTATAAATTTGGTCCTTAGGTGAGACCTTAGTTCCTTTAGCTAAAATTATGTTGCCACTATTGTCACACAATAGATCATCATAGTAATAGCCCGCTTGGAACTACACCTAGTTTGATAATAAACTTCTTGACACAAATGCCCTCTTTTGCTACTTCTAAAGCAGCCATATACTCAACCTTTGTTGTAGAATCCATCACAATGTCTTAACTTTGGAACTCATCTAAATCCATCATGGAACTTCCTTCCATTACATTGTGCCACCTAAACATATAGCTAAAATTGAGATAAACTTAATTTGTATCTTGTGACAAACTTAGTATTAATGTAACACTTTACAATGAACTATGTGTCACTTCGTCATACATAATATATATATCCTTAGTCCTTCCAAAGCACATAAGGATATCCTTACCATTGTGCAGTGATAATCTTATGACATTTATCACTCTGGTATATACTCATAACATTTAGAGCATAGGACATGTCTGGATATGTACATATCATGGTATACATGATCGATCAAATCATTCATGTGGCTTCACTCATCAAGTGTTAAAAAACACCTGAATCTTGTTTCAACCTCTTCCATGCGACAAGAACTTTTCTTGTCGTTTCCATATTGAACTTCATTCAATATTTCATCTATGTACTTTGGCACAACCATATTGGTACCTCGATCTATCTACATAGACATCGGTACCCAATATTTTGGTTTTGCCTAAGTCTTTCATTGAAATCTAATTTTAATGAAATTCTTAACCTATGTCAAAAAAAGATACATCATTTCCAATTAACAATATGTCTTCTACATAATGTACTGGAAATATGTCTCAACGCTCCCTCTTAATTTCTTGCAAATGCAAGCATATTCATCGTATCTGATGAAACTAAACCTTTTAATTATTTCATCACGGTGAATATTCCAACTCCGCGATGCTTACTTCAACCATTAAAGTTTGCATGCCTTTTTAGCATCCTTTGAATTTACAAAACCCATTAGACCATGTCATGTACATGTCCTAGGTAACCATTCTATTAGAAGAATGTTGTCTTGTTTGTTCAACTAACATATACCATAAATTGGCATATGTAGTGGTTGCTACAGTAATCCGCCCAGATAAAATATCGCTATGAAAGATCAAATCTTGTCATAGTCAACTCATTGAACATAATCGTCAATAGTTTAACGATATGTCGACTATTTCATAGATGTGAAAACATCCATGTCTGTTTATAGATGCAAATACGTTCATTAGGATTCATGCCTTTTGAGGGTCTTCCAAGTTCAGAAACTTGGTTTCTCGTATATGGAACTATCACGGATTCTATGGCTTCTAGCCATTTGACGGAGTCAGGGCCCATCATTGCTTCTTTACATGCAGTCGGTTCATCATTGTCAAACAATAATGATCTAATCTCAAATCTAACTATTTGATTGTTACCCGACTCACGCGGTTCAATAGAAACTTAGATCTCAGTGACCACAACCTTTGAGGCACAGGAGCCATGCGCATTGTGGCCGCCTCCGGGACACTTCCCGGCGCTGCGCTACTCAGCACATATATCTTAGGTTCAATAACCCAATCAAAGTTCTATTGTCCTCCCACTTAACTTTTTGTGAAAAATTCCTTCTCAAGAAACTTGACGTTTTCAGCGACAAACACTTTTGTCTTAGGTGTTCTGGAGGAATACCCAACAGTTACTTTGGGATAACCTACAAAGACGCATTTATCCAACTTTGGTTGTAAACATTTTACATATGCCTAGCATACCAAAATTTTAGAAAAGACAACTTGGGTTTTATCCCATGCCATAACTCATATGGTGTCATTTCAATGGATCATGATGGCGCTCTTTTCAGTGTAAAAGCGGCAGTCTCTAAAGCTTTATCCGTAAAATATAATGGCAGTTTTATAGACTACACCTTTGATCCAACGATGTCAAACAAAGTTTGATTCATCTCTCGAACACTCCATACTCCTATGGTGTTTCAGGAAATACAAGTCTATGGAACGATTCCTCAACTTTTAGGTGTTTGCTAAACTTGTAACCCAAATATCTTCCTTTATGATCTGATCATAAATTCTTTATTCCCTTGTTACAATGATTTTCAACTTCATCTAGAAATACTTTGAACAATATTCAAATATTTCATGCTTCTTCCTTATCAAGTAAATATACACATATATCTACTCAAATCATTGGTTAAAGTAAATGAAGTTCAAGAATTCACCACTCACGGCTACATATAATGGACAATATACATCAACATGTACAACGTCCAATAAGTTAGTCGTCCGTTCTTGTTTGTCCTATGAACGGAGTTTTAATCATCTCTAGGAAATTTTCACAAGTGTCAATTGATTCAAAATCAAAATGACACCAAAATTCCATCAACATGGAGTTCCTTCATGTTTACTTTCCTATATGATTTAAACAGTGGTGTCACTCATAAGTGATCTTTTAATCATTTGTCTTGAGACACTTTTAGCATCAGTGTTATGGATGTGATTTCTCCAACAAGATAAGCGTTCATCCATCTTTTATGAATGCGGTAATAATTTGAATAACTATTGTTCTCATAATACCAGAGAAACATAACAATTATTAAAACAAATCTTGAAGGCTAGGTTTAATTCCAACGAAACACAATAACACTTTATTTGTTTTTGATGAGAATCATCCCATATTTATTTGCTAGTTAATTAGGCCATTGCAGTTCTTGTATTGCGTTGTTCTGTATGACAGTTCATACCAACCAATTTAGTATCAAATACCCAAGAACCACATTGTTTTAACAAGCAACGAATACAACCATAACATGTATATCTTCTATATACCTGAGCTGAACATTTCCAGTCTTTTCTTTTCCGCCAGAATAAATTTCGGATTCTCTTTTAGCAATTCCTTTTTGTTTTAAGAAGAATCTATCAACGTCAATAGTGGCGCCATACACATGGCATATAGTTCAAAGCGTGATTAGTCAAACACTAATACCCTTGGACTCGCACTTTGAAGTAGATCATCATTATCAAATATTTGGTGTTCTTCTAAATTCCATTCTTTAGTAATCTTTTAATGTAGTAAACATTTTACCGACATCTTGTATACATTCTATCATGATAACTTTCATGATCAAGCTACTATAGCTCATGAGGATGAATTGTGAGTATAATATTAGTTCCTAAAACCTTTTTAGGAGATCTGGACGTCTAGCGTCTCCAATCTTCACAAATTCTCATACAATATGAGAACATGTGTCTTACTAAATTATACTCTATCACTTTGCAACCAAACATTGTTTCAGATATCACAATATCTTCCACACATGATAGTTTATGAAACAATTCTTTCAACTCCTAGATAACCTTGATACTAAAAACAACTTTTGAATATCAAGGATCATGGAGGCAAGTGTGATACTTAGATACTAACACTGGAATTGTTACTCTTGATTTAATACTACTTATTAAAATTCATCGAGTAAACATGGTTTGCTAAAAGTTTGCAATAGGACTTTTAACTTTATATTGACATTCAAACAATACGATACCAGTTCGTAAAGTTATCATCCAGAATTCAATAGTTCTATCATCTCAATTATAGCTAATCACAAGGTAGTAAACGGATGCCAATGCCTACAACAAACTGTGCAAATTCACTTTGATTTAGTTCATGATAAATTGAGTTCTATAATTTAAAATTACTAAGTGAACTCCCACTTAAAAACAACATCCCTCTTAGTTTTCTTAAGTGATTACACGAACCAAATTA
Source organism: Dactylis glomerata (assembly GCA_007115705.1). Classification (NCBI taxonomy): domain Eukaryota; kingdom Viridiplantae; phylum Streptophyta; class Magnoliopsida; order Poales; family Poaceae; genus Dactylis; species Dactylis glomerata. The sequence continues at coordinate 1,807,644 of QXEO01000149.1, read as the reverse complement.
ACTATATCGCAACCGATCATCACGTGCAACGACATAGTTTCAAAGGCGAACATCACCATGTTCATCATATCAACCATATGACTCATGCTTAACCTTTCGGTTCGTGTTCCGAGGCCATATCTGTACATGCTAGGCTCGCCAAGTAGAACCATAGCACTCGCGTGTGTAAAACTGTCTTACACCCGTCGTATGTGAACGTAGAGTCTGTCACACCCGATCATCACGTGGTGTCTCAAAACGATGAACTTTCTTGACGGTGCATGCTATGGAAGAACATATTTTTATCTTGATATTTATGTGAGAGGGATCATCTTATAATGCTACCGCGCGATCAAATCTAAGCAAAATAAGATGCATAAAAGGATAAACATCACATGCATATATAATGTGATATGATATGGTCCTTCACGCATTCGATCTCCATCTTGTGCGTCATGGCATGATCTCCATCATTCCACTGGCGCAGCACCAAGGTCCATGGCGAGCCACCTTGATTGTCTTTCTCAATTACAATATATCGCTTGGATATATATATTCGGCACGCAGGCCATAAAAATGAAAAGACAACCATATGGCTCCTGCCGGTTGTTTATAACTTACAAAAAGGACCATTGTATACAATTTGTAACATAAACAATTTAACCATATCACATCACATGCCCTGCAAAAATAAGTTAGACGCTTCTAATTTATCTTGCATATTTTACGTGGTTTGGGGCTTTCTAGGAAGAACCGTTCTTACCTACGAACATGTAACCATAACGGTGATAAAAATATTATTAACAACTCTTTGTAAAATAGATCATAACTATAGTGGGAGAAACGTGCACCCGCAAAGCCACATATGCCGAAGCATGTCAAGTGTGGGACAAGTCTCGTGAACGCGGTCACGTAATGTTAGTCTCGAGCAGCTTCAATCTCACTATGCCACTATGATCAAATAATACAAAAAATAGCAATAACATGATTATCAACGCCCACATCTCCATGTGTTCTAAACATGCATACCAACTACGCATAGAGATGGCTCTGATACCACTGATGGGTTCGTAGCATAGAAAACAAAAATTTTCCTATGCATGAACACAAAACTAGCCAAGAACATCTACGATATGGTAGCAACGGAGACTAACCCTCGAAGACCGGTAGCGGCGGTTACGTTCCCGCACAAACATTGCCGATGGAGACTCGACGAAGACGCACGTAGTCGACGTAGTCGACGTAGTGGTTCACTTGACGATCTCGAGATCGTGTACACGGCGCCACAACCGGCGGTGCCCCCGTACTCGGTAACACGTACGGCTTGTCGTCGTCTCCTCCACGCCCTCGGTCCAGCGGGGCAGCGGAAGAAGGGATCCGCCCGACACTCCAACACACACTTCTCCAAGTGTGTGAACCTCGAACTAACAATCCGGCAGAGCTTCGCTAAGCTAAGACGGATTTGGGGCAGCAACTTTGGGAGGAAGGGAGGGATCAAGAAGTGTGAGAAGAGGGAGAAGAAGGCTCCTTTTATAGGAGAGGAGGTGGCAGCCCCTTCTTCATGGTGGTAACCCCCTCTTCATGGTGGTAACCCCCTCTTCATGGTGGTAACCCCCATTTTAATTTTGCATGACATTCATGCTAATTAAAACTCACACTAATTGAATTAATAAAACATTTTTATTTCTTTAATATTTGTTAATTCAATCAATTAACAAACATTAACAAAAATCCCCTTGAGTTATTTCGATATGCCAAAACAGTTTCGGCACTTTTCTGAAATAACCCTCATGATGTCCTATAATTCGATCGGAGTATCGTATCCACTCAAAAACGACGACGAACCTTAAATGTGTCACCCTACGGTTCGTGAATAACGTGGACATGATCGAGACTCCTCTCCGATCAATAATCATCAGCGGGATCTGGAAATCCATGACGACTCCCACTTACTCGACGATGATCTAGTGATCGTGTGAACCATTAACGAACATAGTCAATTCCTTTTGTCTCGCGATATTATTACTTGTCCGAGATCCGATCATTTGGTATCAACCATACCTAGTTCGATCTCGTTCCCGACAAGTCTCTTTACTCGTTCCGTGATAATGCATTCCTGTGACCTAGTCACATGCTTGCAAGCGGTGTCAATGCAATATCACCGAGAGGGCCCAGAGAATATCTTTCCGTCATCCGGATGGACAAATCTCACTCTTGATCCATGAGCCTCAACTAATACTTTCATAGTACCCAAATCAACCTTTATAATCACCCTGTTATGGTGTGACGTTTGATATCATCAAAGTACCCTTCTAGTATGAGTGATTAACATGATCTCATGGTCTAAGGATTAGAACTACTTCGTATGAGTTTGATATAGCAATGAAACTTGATGACTTGATCGTATTGCTATTCTTACTATGGGTGTGAGTGTTCATCACATCATTCTTCTAATGATATGACCCCGTTATTAACAACATCCAATGTTCATGATCAGGAAACCTTGATCATCAGTTAATCAACGAGCTAGTATGAAAGAGAGGCTTTAATAGGAACCTTTTGAGTTTATTAATCACACAAGTATTAATGTTTCCGATTAATACAATTCTAGCATGAGAAATAAACATTTATCATAAACATGGAATATGATAATAACCACTTTATTATTGCCTCTCGGGCATATTCCCTTCAATGGACTCACAACAAAAATATCAACACAAAAAACATAGTGAAGTTATTACAATAAAATAACATAAAAAAACATAATTTATGTCATATTTTGTATGTCATGTAAGCAAAAAAAATTATGTCATGTATATTTTTTCTTATGTTCTTCTTGTCTTGTGATGTAAGACAAAATTAAAGTGACGTAAAAATCATGTACTCTTGCAAAGATACAAAGTGGATGTAGAATAACTATTCTCCACCCATGGAGTCAAATAGCGCGTCCTATATATAGATATATGGGAAATAGCTAGCTGGTCACGGGTATAGATGTGCATATGCATCTAGCCGTCCATTTTGATACAGGGAGCATAGAAACGTTAGTAGTTCCACATTAGACATTTACTCCGTCTCTACATCCCTGTTAGACCCCATCTTCATCTATATCCTTTTACCGGTAAGAATGGAAGAGAGATATGTTACATATTTGTCACCTAACATTTGCACTGGCCAAGAATGACTAGCGAAAAACCATGGAAGAGATGGACATACGGTTATTCTTCCTTGCACCAATCACCCCCGCCAATAGTTTTTGAAAAGGCCGCAAGGGATCAGTAGTTTGTAGGCAAACCTTAAACCCTGCCCGGCGACTCATGTTTCTTACACCGGGGAAAGACATGCATTTTACATTTTTGAGGTGCGAGCCGTACTCTCCTCGCTCAAACACCATCGATTTTGCTCATTTTTCCAAGCTGAGTTCTGTATCCTTAGTAGTTGCATGGAGTTGCGAAAGGTCAGTTTCTATCTCCTCCACCCCCCTCCTGCGAACTTGCTGGTGTTTTTGTTTGTTTCTTGTTGGTGATGTTTCTGTTCTTGCAGTTTGTCTTCTCCGATCGGCAAAAATCATGAGCAACACGAATGGCTCTTGGGTTGGCCGTAGAGGGCGCGGCCACAAGGACAACATGGAGCAAGTGTTCCTTTTTTACTAAACCGTTGATGCCTAGAGAAATAAAATGTTATCGCTCAATAAAGCTAGTGGCTTTAGCATGAGAAATTCAAGCTTTAGCATCTCACACAATGATCATCCCTAAATAAGTTCTTTGGTGACTTATCATTAGTGATGACTTTTGCTGAAACCATGACATAGTGAGGGTGTTTTTCTATATACGTTGCAATGTTTGACTTGCATGTTCCTAGCAATAAACACGTTGCAACGTTGCACCATAAATTATAATTTTAAAATTGGTTCCATTGAAGATGTCGTTATGTGCATGAAAAGTTTTGTTACATGTTCCTTTTAAAAAAATTACATGGGAAGAATCTATTTTTATGGGAAATATACTGTTTCTTGGCGCCAACCAAAAAAACACTTCAATTTTCAATGGCACACGTTTGTCTTCACATAAATCAAAAGGGATGACGAGCAAATTGGTTTTTAAGTGCTACATAAAAAGAATGCACAATATATATAACTTAGAAGATAGCGTGTGGGAAAACGGCTACTAATGCGCGCTGGAATAAGTAAAATGAAAATCACTAAGCTTCGCTCCGTTGCACATGCGTTACAAAGTAGCCAGACCGAGCTTTGTTAGTTACTATATATTTCTTGCCGTGTTGCAAAATATTTTTACTGGTCACCATGCAATCCATTGTTGTAATTCTCCCTTCGTGCCAAAAAAAATGTTTTACCAATATAACACACACATGGATTTGAGCGGCCTTACGTCCAGTTAACTCCGTCACACAAGGCCAAAATCTATGATCCATGCAATCGCATGACGAGGGATCACATGAGCCTAGCATTCAATGGTTGGTAACCTAGGCGTAACTACCCCCCTATGCAGAAAATCCACGTTGATAGATATATATTAGGAAAAATAATTAAAAATAATGAAAAATATATATAGAAATTTTGTTGTATTTTCTATTTGGGCATTTTCTAAAAATAAATACGTGTGGTTTAGTAAAAATTGCACCTTCTTACTAAACAAGTCAAAATAGGAAACATACATATAGAAACCCTTGGTTGTACTTTTATGAATGTAGTTGCACAATTATAAAAAGAACACAACTAAAGTGTGGTGAAGTACAACCTATATAAATGACGAGGCAAAAGATGAAAAAAATAAATAAAAAGTTCTAGTTGCAATTTACTCGATGAGTTAGTTGCATATTTTCAAAAAGTGCATCTATGGAGTGGAGAAAAGTGCAACCAATAAAAACCAGAAAAATTAGAAACATGCTACCCTTGGTTGCAGTTTTATCTTTGAGGTAGTTGCACATTTCTAATAAAAAGCAACTACGGTGTGGCAAAAACTGTAACATTATAACAAGACAAATTAAAAAATAGAATACCAATTGCACTTTTCTCGATGAGTTAGTTACATATTTCCTACAAAATGCAAATATTGAGAAAAGTGCAAGCAGTAAAAATTAGAAATAATGAACCATATAAAAGAGAAAACCCTTGATTGCACTTTTGTCTTTGAGGTAGTTGCACATTCTATTAAAAATCAACTATGGTGTGGCAAAAATTGCAACATATATAACAAGAAAAATAAAAAAATAACATCCCAATTGCACATTTCTCGATTAGATAGTTTTGCATTTTTTAAAATTACAACTACATAGAAAAAGTAAAATAAGAATATTGAGAAAGATGACAACATGAAAAACTGAAAGGCAACACTATAGGCACAATTGCTTTGCAATTTTCCCTTTGTATTAAACAATGTTTTTTAGTTGCATGACAAAAAAAGGAACATAGTTGGTGCAACCTAGCATGTTCAACAGTTCTATTGATATAGACTTCAAAAAAATCGTTGTCTTATACATTGATGCTATGGCTAGGGATTTCAAACTCCTTTTCAAAAAAAGGAGATCAAGGTGCCATGCTAGTCTTTTATATCACATAACTATATTTTTTTTTTGCTTTTTTCGCCCAACCGAATGATTTCTTTTGTAAATATGGAACCTTATGAATCTTGAAGAGGAATCCAACGGTATGTGGGACATTCATTCTCAGTCACCCGATAATCAACGGATATCTTAATTAGCATTATTGTTGATATTTTCTCTATAAACTAGGTCGAAATTTACAAAGTTTGATTTAGGACAAATTCTATTAGCAAAGGATCTCAAAGTGCTAAGTGATAATAGTACTAGACTATTTTTTTGAAACGAATAGATCAAACTAATAAACAGACAGGAATGACTCATAATAGCCGAGCAATAAAACCATCCGTAGATGTAGTATCAGACTGATAAACAGACGGGAATTAATGATTGATAAGTATATATTAGCCGAGTTCATGCGCCTCATTCGTTTCACCTCCATGGCTCCTGCGACGCGCCAAGGAGCTGGATCACGGGCAAATGGACGTCGCGCCGTTCCTGTACTGTGCGGCCGTACGTTGCGTACGTCATATGCGTGTCCAGGGACTGAATCGTCACTCGTATGGATACAGAGCTAGAGGCCTCCACTGCCTATAAATACGAATGCGTAACTGCGCATCGTCCACACACAGCCAACCCACATGCAACTGTTCTACGTACACTGCTAAATACTCCAGCTAGTAGTACAAGCGTCTAGAACAGTAGAACCACAGGTTACTGTCCGATCGGCGCCATGGATCAGCAAGGACCACCAGTACCAGTAAAGCATATCCCAGTCAAGTTCAACAGCTGCCGCGGCGTCGCCTTCGAGATCAAGCCCTCGCAGGTCAACCCCTTCGCTGTTGACGCCGCCGGTGCTGCTGAGCAGCCCCCGGCCGTCCCCAACGCCGGCCGATGGATCTGGCTCCCTCCGCTTCTCAACCGCGAGTTCTCCGCCACGACCTTCCGTTCAGCACTCAGCAGTACAGCAAGCAGCCACTTCTGCGACCTTGATGTCAGTGACGACGACGCGGACGACGATGAGTCCGTCGTGGTCGACGTGCTGGAGGACGACGAGGAGATGGCTCTTGCAACGGCGGCAGCGGACTTGCGGAACCGGAGCAGGAGGTCTCTCGCGTCGTCGGCTAAGCCTGCCAGGCCGGCGGCGAAAGGGCACTCGCGGCTCAGCGTCATACTGCTGGACCAGGGCCTCTTCACCGTGTACAAGCGCCTCTTCGTGCTCTGCGTCGCGCTCAACACGGTGGCACTCGCCGCCGCGGCCACCGGCCGATTGCCTTACGCCAAGCGTCACGCCGCCGTCTTCGCCATCTGGAACATCCTCGCGCTCACGTTGTGCCGCTCCGAGGCGGTGCTACGTGCAGTCTTCTGGCTTGCGGTCGCCCTCCTCGGCCGGCCGTGGGTGCCTGTCGCCGTCAAGACGGGCGTCACGGCGATCCTCCAGTCCCTTGGCGGGGTCCACAGCGGCTGCGGCGTGTCGTCGCTGGCGTGGCTGGTGTACGCGCTCGTGCGGGCGGTCGAGGATAGCCAGGTGACGCCCCGCGAGATCGTCGGCGTGGCGTCCGCCATACTGGCGCTCCTCGCGCTCTCGTGCCTCGCCGCGTTCCCGCTCGTGCGCCACCTCCACCACAACGTGTTCGAGCGCACGCACCGGTTCGCCGGCTGGACCGCGCTCGCGCTGCTCTGGGTCTTCGTCGTGCTCTCCGGCGGCTACGACCCGACGACCAGATCTTACTCCCGGCTCACCGGCGCCTCCCTCGCTAAGCGGCAGGAGCTATGGCTCGCGGCCGCTATCACCTTCTTCACCTTCCTCCCGTGGCTCTCTGTGCGCCGCGTGCCGGTCACGGTCACCGCTCGGTCCACCCACGCGTCCGTCATAACCTTCCAGGGTGGCGTCAAGGCCGGCCTTCTTGGCCGCATCAGCCGCTCCCCCCTCTCCGAGTGGCACGCCTTCGGCATCATCTCCGACGACGGGGACACGCACTCCATGCTCGCCGGCGCAGTCGGCGACTTCACCCGAGGCCTCGTCTCGGACCCGCCCAGCCACCTCTGGGTGCGCAGAGTCCACTTCGCTGGCTTGCCCTACCTCATCAGCATGTACCGGAGACTGACCATGGTCGCGACGGGCTCAGGCATCTGCGTGTTTCTGTCGTTCGTGATGCAGCCGAGCTCCGCAGAGGTATCTCTGGTGTGGGTTGCCAAGGGTATCGACGCCAACTACGGCGACGAGATGAGGGCGCTGGTGGCCAACAGTAAGATCCTTGCAGGGCGTGTGATCGTGCACGACACGGCGACCATGGGGCGGCCCAACGTCGCGGAGCTGACCGTCGGCGCAGCGCGACGGTGGAACGCGGAGGCGGTGATAGTGACCAGCAACCCGGAGGGGAGCAGGGACGTCGTGAGCGGATGCAAGAAGGCCGGCATCCCAGCGTTTGGGCCTATCTGGGATTCGTGATGTCAATTTTGGAATGCTCCAACGAACACCAAACGTACTTTCAACATCATTCTCAAGCTGTACAGGTTAATTAAGCCTGTCTGTTCCCCCAGTCGAAGTACAAACCATAGACCTATATAAAGCTACGTTTAAGTGTTAAGTTTAGTTATTCAAATGTTTTTTATTTTTCAAAAATAAGATATTGAAATGTTAATACAGTTGCATTGCAGGTTTCTCGTATGGTTGATTGATATATGTGTGGTATATATGGGTTCTGTTCAAATGCAGTGTTTGGCCAAATACACATTGCGTTCGTTTTCATGTCAGATCGCGTTTTCATATTGGTATCCGGCATTATAACCCTCGGTTCATTTTAACTATGTCCACTTTACTTCAGAGAGAAAAATTACTCTTTTTTTCAAAATTTAGAAATGATATTTCTATTTGACTTAAGGCGCAACTACTCCCAACTTTATTTAAAAAGCTGAAGTAGCAGCACAAATATTACAGTCCAGTCACCACACGAAGCATCGACTTCAAATTAAACTTGCATTCAAAGAATTTTGCGTCGCTCACCTTTCCTAGAAGCCTAACAAAAAGTCAGCTTTCTAACAAACTCATAGGCACCGCTAAAAGCGGCGTATAGGAGCACCCGTTGGTTGTGCTTTGGGAGATTGAGACCGTGTGAGAAGGTCCTCCTATTCGGCGGTCTTTGCGTCGCTTACGAACCGATACCTAATGGTGTTCCTAGGTGGGTCGGCCCAATTCGGCGAAGTTTTTTCTTTATTGTTTTGTTTCTTTTTCTACAATTTTTCAAATATCTGGTGAAATAAAAAATGTTTAGATTCGAAAATTTTATATTTCAAAACTTTTCGGATTTTAGTTTGATCAAATTTGAAAATTAGTTAAAACTTGAAATTTGTTTTTCAATTTTGAAAATAATACAAATTATAAAATCTATTTAAATTTGAAATCTATTAAAGTTCAAAACAATTATGCCTACTCAAAATCTGTACAAATTTGAATTTATTCAGACTTGAAATTTGTTCAAACTAAAACTATACAAAATTTGATTTCTTTAAAAAAGAAAATAGAAAAAAAAAAAATTTAAAAAGAAATAGAAATAGAAAAAAGAAAATAAGAAAAATCAGATAGAAAACAACCAAAAACCAAGAAAGAAAAAAACCAAGAAAACCAGGCAGTAGAAAAATAAAACTAGGAAAAAACCATACATAATGTTTCATAACCTTCCCAAAATGAAAAAAACCAAAATGCTGGATGCTAATGGGCCAGCCCACTTCGCAAGATAGCGACGAAAGGAGATATGCGTCGGTTCGTAACCGACACAAAGAGCATCAAATAAGGACCACTATGTGAGAGCTCTGGCTGGTCCAATGAATACAGATGGGATGAAAGAGCAAAGATTGAATAATTTGGGACAAACTGGGAGGAGGCAATAGGAAAATTATTAAGGGCCAATTTCACAAAATACTAATGGGCTGGGGAAGGCCTCTAGCCTGAATATTAGCTTAAAATTAAGTTGGTGACAACTTGGGTAGGATCTGATTTTAGATGGAGATCATTTATTTAAAATGATAAAACATATTCAAATATTTTTGAAAAAAATTACAACACACATCTGTATTATATATGCAACACCAAAAAGCTTCCGCTACAAATTTGACTTACACATAGAGAAGAAAAAGATAAGTTTAGGTGTGAATAGTACTCCTGTTTGAAATACTATTTGGTACTATTCAAAGTAGACTTTGTTTATATAAATGCACATCAAATTTTCAGCTGAAGTTTCCTGCAATTGTATATACAACCCTTAGGTGTGTTGTATTTTTTTTTATTTTTCCGCATTTTCCAAGTATGTTTTTAGAACAAAATTTCAAAATTTGTTTTGTACAACCTAATCCTACCATCTCACCCGATGGAGAGATCCATACAAGTCTCCCCGAGACATATTGCCAAGCAATGAAGGCACGAAAATTAGTACTCCTTCCGATCGGAAATAACTGTCAGAAACTTAGTATAAACTTTATACTAAGCTAGTACAAAATTATCGACACTTAACTTTTTTTACGCAAATTGTGCAAGTGCTCATCAGAAGTTTTTTTTAAAAGAAGCTTTTACATCACCCACAACCAGACACAAGACGTGGCATCCGCAGCGGCAACGCCATTCCCCAGCAGCCTCTTTGAAACCAGAGGCAACACTGCCCCGATTCTTCGCCCATCCACCGTCTCCCCATCTCGCTCCCACCTCCACCTTGGAACCCTAAACCCCGAGATCAAGAGCCCAACCGCCCGAGCAGCAGGCGCCCTCCACTCCTAGTCCATGGCGGCAGCTCAGCCCCAGACCCGCGATGGCCCACACGAAGGGGCGGACCGGCGGAGGAGGCAATGAAGTTGCTGTTCGTCGAGATGGGCGTCGGGTACGACAAGAACGGCCAGGACATCACCGCCGCCGCCGCACGTGCCTGCAAGGATGCCATCTCCTCCAATTCCATCCCTGCCTTCAGCCTAGGTAACGCAGTCGCTGAACTGCTTCACTTAGCCATTTCGCCGAACATCTTGCCGGCACGCAGATAACTAACTTGGATCATGAGCTGAGCTCCCCAACTAAGACTAATTTGGTGCTGATTGTGTCTGCAGGGTCGGTACCAGGGATGAAAGTGAGCACATGAAGCTGCAGATCAAGCTCGGCGTTCCTAGTCCAGTGCAACATCTGTTAGACTTTGAGAGAATCAAGGCCGTCTTCCCCTAGTGAGCATTCTCTCTGCCTCTATTAACTTTAAAATCAATCAACGAAGTCTGAATTAGAGTTGAATGTAACGCTACAGTGTGATAAATTTTCATTCATCACAAGTAATTTTTTTAACAGTGCCTAGGTTAGTGCTGACTCAGTCATCAGATTGAGCTACATATATTCCCTATTGCAGAGCATGATGTCTAAATTTTGATTAAGGACTTAAGGTAATAAGTTAAAATTGCTATCACACTGCATATGGAAAGCTGCCAAATGTTTATCAAGCAACACAACAGAATTATATGTAGTTTGTTTTTATACTATGTGGGAGGATTTGGAATGCTCAACACAACCATGCGCTTCAGATTTGAAAAGATTTTATTCAGATCAGTAAACAGTTCATGTCTCAGGAATGAATGAGGCTAGTGGAACATTAGTTGTTCAGCATTATGATAAGGCTTGGCGCGGGACTGTGGAATAGTTGCAGTATGCAATGTGAGCTCAGATAACAGTCAACAACACGAAATCAACTTATGCGGATTTTTTTGAGGGAAAAAAAAGCTTCATATAATAGTGGTAACACAAGCTACAGAGTCCTGGGTTGCAATGTTTTCGATTTCCCTAGGAACACTGTGAAACCAGAAGCGGTTCCCACTGTAGCTGCAAATCTTCGCTAGGTCATCCGCATCCCTGTTGCTGTCTCTTCGTATCTTCTTGATCCTGAAATCAGAGTGATTTCCTAGCATTCTCTTAGTTTCCTCAACGGTGAACCACAGTCTTGATCGGTTCCTTTCTGTCGAGTGGATAGCATTGGCAACTGACGCGCAGTCCACCTCCAGGACGATTTTGTCGTGTCTCTGGTCATCCATCATTTCCAGGCCACGAAGGGTAGCTTTCGCCTCTGCTTCTTCAGTGTCGCGACAACTCTGGACTCGGCTGCAGGCCGCCAGGATCACTTTGCCCTCATGGTCTCTGACGTGATGCCCGCTGCTGCTCGACCAGAATCGGCTTTGAAAGCAGCACAGTGTTCAACTTGACCCAGCCCCGAGGTGGCGGTGTCCACGCAGGTTTATCCTTTAAATCCTCGATTGAATCCGCTGGTGGTCGATCGCTGTGAGCTACACTCTTACCCTTGTAGTTGGCTATAGGACTGGCATTGTGGTAATCATTTGTGGCGGACAGTAGGAAGTTTGCTGATCTCGAAATAGAATCCTTGCCTTCATTGTGAACTACATCATTCCACAGGAACTAAGAGCGCCAAAGGATGAGCAAAATCCTGGATCTTGTGATGTCGTCTATGTTCCAAGGAGGAGTTGAAGCCAATCCTGTCCAGTTTTTTTGAACGAATACTCATTAGGGATACTCCAGTGCTTCCTCATCTCATGTTGTAGAGCAGCCGCTTTGGTGCATTCTACTGTGGCGTGGTGGGCATCTTCCGAGTTCGTTCTGCAGATGTTGCAGGTGCAGTGCAAGGTTCGTCGCCATTTAGTTTTCTTTGTAGCTAGAGTATCTGGCCACTCTCCAATCGAAGATCCTCACCTTTGGAGGTACTTTTGATGTCCAGATGAAGTTCCAAACGGATCATTCACCTTTGGAGGTACTTTTACTGTTGCTGCTACCTTTGTTTACCTCTCGCTTGATTTTTCAGAGTGAAGTCAAAACGGTATGCACTCTTAACGGTGAAGCAGCCGTTTTTTTCATAGTGCCATGCAATAGGGTCTTCTGTTTCAGTTCTGGGTATCTCAATTTGCAATTTGCAGAAACGCTTGAACGTCATGCTCGTAGAAAAGCTCTTCAATGAGCCTCTCATTCCAGGATTTGGAATCCTCGTTGATGAGTTGGTATCTCAACTTATGTGGATATTTATCCAGGAGAGCAATCACCTGACTTACACGAGTGGTTGAGAAGATGAAGTTGCAAGAGGGGAGTACTAGATATTCAGTTTATTCATTGTTGCACGGATTATTTATTTAGTAGCCACTCAGAAGGATATTATACATACTAAGCCTCTACAATAAGTCTAGACGAAACAGTTGAAGTTTTTGAAAAGAGATCACATGAATATTTGCAATATATTTTGGCTTCCGCGAGCCAAAGGACTCCTTGCACATTACACATGTTGCATGTGAAGTTGAATTGTTCATCGACAAAAGAGACCAGCTCATAATTAAGCAGAGGTGAATTTTTGTTACAGACACGTTGCCCTATCTGACACATAAACTATTCGATAGACGTCATGATGTATTGTGTATACTAATTAAGTTGAACCATCTGTCAAAGAGAAAAATAAAACTGAATAGAATAGTCGAAATTAGCATGAAGAAAGTTACTACTGTTGGTCAGGTTGCTTAATGCGATAGGTATTGATGTCCTGGGCCGTGCCTGAGAAATCAGAGGCCTGGTCTAAGTGTTAAAAGAGCCAATTACTCCAACAAATTTTCTTTTCTACTCTAACTTGTAGAAATTTGGAAAAAAAGAGACCAAGCAACCTCTTAACAACTACGTGTGGGTACACTTGCTCGCACATGTTACAAGCAGAGACGATGACTGCAACTCATGGTTTGAGTTTCTTTTTCTTGTTTTTTTATGAGAAGAGTTTCTTTTTCTTGTTGTTTTATGAGAAAAATTAGCTTCTCAACTATAAAACAGTAGAAATCCACTTATTTTCATGGTGAGGATGTCAAAACGACACCCAGTTAGACATGTTTGAGTGAAATATCTTTAAAATTACTTTTAAGTTTGTTTCTGAACCCTCCTCCTAGTCTAAAAACAAGAAGTGGACTTCGAACTACAAATACATGTTCTTTGTCTAAAAATGAACTATTTTCTCTAGCAATTAGTGATACAAATTTTGAGTACTATTCTGCAAGACTACTAGTCCTAAAGGAAACAACTAATAAATGAACAAAATAGTGAGAATTGACGAGACAATAGAAAATAGAACAGTGCGAGTAGATGGTACTATTTCACTTTTGCCAACTCATTTCTCTAGTTACGAAGAGAAAATTGTCGAGAGTTAATTTCACATAAAACTTTTTGTTGTTGCGTGTTTGAGTTGGGAAGAGAAGTAGAGAGAGAGAGAGACAGAGAGAGAGAGAGAGACTCCTGGGAATTTAAATCGGGTGATAACTTCCGGGAAGCTGAACAGGTGAAGAGGAGACGTGGTAATTCATTGGAGTACTACTAATTTTGGAAAAAATGAAGTATCGTAATCAGAAGAGCTAGTAATTTTGCGGGACTACAATTTTGGGGGGCCTGTCCAGGTGCACACTCTTCACATACCTCCCATACTAGCCTGAGAGCAATTCCAATAGTGTAGTCGGCTGTTGGCTATAAGCCCAGTGCCATATCATCTATAGCCAACTTAGAGCTAGCATGTACAATAGTGAGTTATAAAATTGTAGTACTTTACCAATATGTGGTCCACCTTTCACTCTCTCAAAGTGTCTAGGAGCACGTGCTAGAGCTGGCTCTTACATGAGAGCCCACTCTCCTTCTCTCTCCTCTTCTTTCACCTCCAACTAAGCATAAATATACTACTTTAATCCTTATAGCCTGCTGACTGGACCTTATTGTACTTGCTCTGATGAGTGATGTGATGGCGTGGATGCTGCTAAGAAACATTATCCATATATATTAATTATGACAACAGGGGAAAATAATAAGGAAAATATGGAAGCATAATGATTATGGTAGGTGCCATGTATACTTTTCTCACCATGATTGTGGTACACACTGGAAAAATGGTAAGGGAAAAAGGATGAAAACGATCATGAAACTAAAAGTTCTGTGTAGTGTAACCATTCCATGTGTAGAAGAGAATACATATTTTCCAAATCAACTGAAATATAGAGAAGTCCAAGCTATCATTGCATATCCAGAAGGTGGTATATGTCTTGCATCAAGATTATGCATGTCTTAGCTAGGTATTGTACATATTTACTCTCAGATAAACGAAAGAGTTGGCAATGCACTCCAATTAAGTAATCAGTGGATGAGCATTCCAGTTAAGTTTATTGGTCCTTGAAATCTATGGTCGAATGTAACACGTGTCATATTATCCATTATTCTTCAGATAAGTGTACCAATGCTAAAAAGAAAATCTAGCAAAGCAATCAAGATTGACAAAAATGAACAGTTTCTCTAAACAAGCTTACAAAGCCGAAGTCTGGGTTGCAACACTTTCGAAAGTTGTAAGTAAAACAGCTGAAGTAATACACTTGATTAGACTGAAATCAATTGAAGGAACTGAATTTATCTATGGGTAGTCTAAAACGAATTGAAGCAGAAGGGCTGGGTTTCACTGTTTGCCTTTCAGTTAAGCTGAGTATGTGGTATGTAAATTGCTAGCTCTGGTACAAGGGGTTGATGATTAGTTAACATAACCCCGATTGACAATTGCTTGTAATTGTTGGTCTCGTAAAATCTTGGCTATAAGTTTCATCATCCTCACCCGCAAATAAAAGTGCATTGCCGTCAAGAATAGCTGACGGAAGTTACATGGTTCTCCTAGGACGTCTGATTATAGGCTTTAATTCAGTGGATCTACTGATATTATGCATCTTGTTATATCACACGACACCTCATACTCAGTTTAACATCTTCTACTGCTTTTCCCATTTTTTGTTGGGGTGAGATCACTAGCTGCGAGGTTGTTGAAGGTGGGGATGATCTGCTGAAGTGGAACATGCATCGAAGCAATGGGAGATAAAAAGGACGACTGCTACATGGCGGTTACTAATGTTAGTCTACTGGAACTATTCTGTCTAGGAGTCGTAAAAACTGGGATATTCTCCTATGCAATAAGCATGTAACTGTCACGAACAAGTAAAGGATAAAATCAGGGGGAGACCAAGAACTCCCCCTGGTAGTCGTGCTACCTGGCGCCGCCATCTTACCATAAATTGTGATGTCTTCGTTGGCCTCATACTTGAAATTCCTAGGGATTGGCTGGCCCGTACATTGTCACCGTGTGCTGTATGGTATGGCGAAGTGGAGGATGTTGATTGCACTCTTTTTTCTTTGTCCTGTAGCATTCTTCGTGTCGTGTGATCCTCTGAGAGGTTGCCTGGAGTACTGTCTAGCTAGGCCCAGAGATGAACCCAATCCAATTTGCCTTGACCAGGGGGAATCTGCTTCTGCCGCAGTTATGGCTTGGGCTCGGTCTTTGACTCTTTGTGGCTGCTAACGAACAGTATTTTTTTTCAGACCTCGCAAAAGCCTTGCTTGTCATTCCCATTAAGATTTTGTAAAGAGATATTTACAAGAGGCCGACACCCACGCAACACTGCCGACTAAAGTTTCAGCATTTGGCCGAGGGAAACACTAAAACCCAGCCTAACTGAAAGTTACGTGATTTCTCAGTGGGACCCGCCTGACCGCGCTAGCATGATCTGCTGCCTTTCCTTTAGGATACATCTAGTTACAGCATGGGTGGGGTGTGCCTCTCTATGAAAGACTTTGCTATTCCTTTCAAGCCAAATGTGTGCCTCAATGTGAAATTGTCTTTGTGTTGAAATTTTGTCGATTACAAGCCGGAATTGAGGCGCCGCTGGAGGTCTACCACTCTTGTACTGAAGTTGCAGCTGATGGCGTAAGCCATTGAAGATTGTCAGTTCTCAGATCATCGTGCCACACTTGTTTTGAGATGCCAGCCAACACCACCAGGCACGAAGGGCAGTGTTCATGAGTTTCTTCAGATTATGGAGTCCTATTATTGGCTTTCATACTACCTCATCCCAAGATACATTGGCAATGGCCACTTTCAGCGTCTGCACAACCCTACCAGAAGAAGCTGCGACATAATTTCCGAAGAGCTTTGAAGACCCAGTGGTGGGGAAGGTCGAGCGAAAGCATATGGAAAACTGCCATGGAATTAAGTGCAGTCCCTGTCAAAATGAGACTTTCCACAACGTTTCAGCAGTCCCGCTTTCCAAGTGGGGATACCGTTCGCTACCTTGTCAACTAGGGGTCTGTTGCAAATCACTCTGTTTTAGACTGAAGGGGGTGATCAGTGGCATGCCCAGAAATTTTGCACGGAAAAGTCTTGATCGAGCATTGCAGGTGTTGAACACTGATGTGTTTTGGTGGAAGGAGCAGGCTACGGAAATCCCAGCTTCGGTCTTTGCAATCAAGTAGCACTAGTTGAGCACATGCAGTGGATAGAGCTGGTCGCGGCAAAACGCGTACATGGAGACGCTCGAAGCTTCAGCATTGAATCCAGTTACACAAGTTGATCACATCTTTATCGAGAAAACACAAGTTGAGCACACATCCTACAGCGGATGGACCTGCTCGAGGTAGACGGTCGAAGCAACCTGGAAAAAATGCAAACCTCTATGTAGATGGATGGTTCTTAGAGCATCTTTAATAGAAACCTTATATCGGCCCGATTTTTGACACCTTTTATTGGTCCGACATTAAAAATCGAGCCAATATAAGGTTTTGAGATGTTTTTTAAAAGGAGAAAGTTGCACACCTTGGACCGACAAAATTCGCGCGACATCTGAATCTATGCAACGGTATAATATATTGGGTGCCATAGTTGCCAGCATGCCGCCACACGACCTACAACCTTGATTTCGCTGCATCATGGCAGGGCACCGCACATAAACGCTAAAACGCGTAGGATGCTCGGTGAAGAAGGACATGCCGCGACTTGAACCTACTCATCCATGTCATAGTTGCACAATGTACATAAACTAGATTGATGCAATTTATCAAATGATCCAGCTTTCTTTGATATATTTACATGGAATAGATCGATAAATCTTTTACAAATACTAGTCGGTAGGAAATCAATGTTAAGTTAATGAAGTTGTTGGCATCTCAAGCAGACACCAAAGTTTTTCCGAAAAGGGGGAAGAGCCCCGTCCTCTGCACCGACTGATGCATACACCCTTTATTACTTTATTCAAAATATTTTAGTACAAAAATAAGAGGAAAAAACAAGGTAGCATACAAGTTCATCGATCATTAAGGGCTGTGATGGCATTATATGGTAAAACTTTGATTTTTGGTGGGCTTTGTGGTAACGAAGTGTACTGACGCCATGGTGGGCATGAGAGGAGTGATATCTTGCTTCCAAGGCGACATTATATACCTATACTTAGCAGTAAACCCGATGTAAATAAACGGCAATTCTTTGTTCCAAGTGTCAAATCGTACAATTGCTAGAAAAATCGTAGTATTGTACATGGCATAATAGGCGCACGTAAAGAGGTGACACCTCCCACCCTGAACCCAGCACATTTGCTTATTGGAGACCCATGACACACATTGTATTGTTCATTCACTAGTAGAAAAATGGCCTTTAGTCTCGGTTGGTAAGGGTCTGTAGTCCCGGTTGTGCAACCGAGACTAACAAATCAGGACTAAAGGTCTCTCTCTTTAGTCCCGGTTGTATTACGAACCGGGACTAAAGGTCTTCCACGTGGTCCGAGTCATGTGTTGCGGGCAGTTGGTTTACGAGTCGGAACTAAAGGTCATTTTGCAATTTTAAAAAAACTAAAAAAATCGGATTTTTTTAATTTCACAGATTTTTAATTGTTTGACAGTCTAATCTCTAATCACCCCTAGTCACTCATATTCTCATGTCAAAGTGCCTACTCATGGTCTAACTTCTCGTTCGGTCACCCATCCTCACACTACTCCACTTTCTACATGTTTAACTTTTTCGTTCCTTCCCAATTGGCTTCCAAGACTGCGCGTATAACTTCTTGATAGTAATATGCTATCAATTATGTTAACCCATACACTTTGGTAACATATAATTTTAATTTTTTGAATTCCAAATAATTTTAAAAATAAGCAACAATGATTAAGTAATAATAAGCATCAATGAATTCCAAATAATAAGCATAATTCAATTATTAATTATAAAAAACTTCTAAAATCCAAACAATTCAAAAAAACTAAAAAAATTCCAAAATAATATAAAACTTCAAAATAATTTAAAAGTAGAAGAAATAATATAAGAAATTCAAAAATTCTATAAAAAATCATTTTTTCTGAAAAAATATAAAATCTTCATGCTTGCATATTTGCCTTTGGAATTTTGAGAAGCAAGAAATTGTGCAAATGCCCTACAGCCGTTGAAACCGGATGTAACTTTTTGCGTAGATAGTTTTTCATATATTATATTTTTTTTGAGTCCGTACGCAAAAGTTATTGCCGTTTTAAGCCGGAACAACCTTTTTTATAAAAAGTATCAAATTTTCCCTAAAAGTTGGTTGCGTGAGGTACATGCATTGTTGGAGAATTAGGCATAATTTCCATAATTAATTCCAGAATATTAAGCATGACAAAACCAGCTACTACCACATGTATCTCGAACATACTAGATGTACTGAACAACAAGATGAACGGAAACATGTAGCAGTCCTCCGTCTCTTGCTCCTTGTAGGAGCTTCATTGTCATCCTTCTCATGAACGTTCTCAAAAACGTTCTCATGTGGTTGCTCAAAATAATCATCAGATGCACTAGATTCAGGAATTATCTCAGAAGAAAATCTAGCAGTGCTATGCATATCTTTCATAGGAAACATATTCTCAAAAAATGTTGCATCACGAGATTCCATTATAATGTCAACATGCATATTAGGTACCTCGGATTTAACTACTAAAAATCTATAGCCAATGCTCCGCTGAGCATAACCTAGAAAGATGCAATCCACAGTCTTTGGTCTGAGTTTGCGTTTCTTTGGGATGGGAATGTTGACCTTTGCAAAGCATCCCCAAGTGCGCAAATACAAAAGTGATGGCTTTCTCCCAACCCACTCCTCATAAGGGGTTTTATCTTTATTCTTGTTAGGAACTCTATTCAGGACATGACATGCAGTCAACAAAGCCTTCCCCCACCATGCCTTTGATAAACCAGCAGTGTCGAGCATGGAATTCACCAAGTCAGACAGAGTGCGGTTTTTCCTCTCGGCCACCCCATTAGATTGGGGCGAGTAGGGAGGCGTCCTCTCATGAATAATACCGTGTTCCTCACAGAATTCGTCAAAGATTTTAGGAAAATACTCTCCACCACGATCCGACCTCAGACGCTTGATCATTCTCTCTAGTTGATTTTCAACTTCGGCCTTATAAATTTTAAAGTAGTCTAAAGCTTCATCTTTAGTTCGCAACAAGTAAACATAGCAAAATCTAGTCGCATCATCAATCAATGTCATGAAATATCTTTTTTCACCTTTTGTCAACACACCATTCATCTCGCATAGATCAGAATGTATGAGTTCTAGAGGTGCCAAGTTTCTCTCCTCGGCCGCCGTATGAGGCTTACGAGGTTGCTTCGATTGCACACAACTATGACACTTAGAACCTTTGGCAATAGTGAATTTCGGAATTAAACTCATGCTGGATAATCGAGACATTAAACCAAAATTAATGTGACATAAACGAGAATGCCAAACACTGGTATCATCATTAACACCGCCACAAATATGGTTCACGAATTTATTACAGAAATCTGAAAGTGAAAAGCGGAACAAGCCTCCGCACTCATAGCCTTTTCCAATAAATTGTCCATGCTTGGAAATGACTACCTTATTCGACTCTAAAACAACCTTAAACCCATCTCTGCAGAGAAGGGAACCGCTAACAAGATTCTTGTTCATAGAAGGGACATGCTGCACGTTCCTCAGCTGCACGATCTTCCCCGAAGTGAACTTCAGATCTACCGTGCCAACACCACGAACAGAGGCATGTGACCCATTGCCCATTAGGACGGAGGAATCCCGTGCGGCTTGATAAGAAGTGAACATAGAGATGTCAGCACACACATGAACGTTAGCACCCTTATCAATCCACCAAGAGGGAGATTGAAATACTGAAAGAACAGTAAATAGATTACCATACCCATCAGTATTGATAGCAGTCACGACGTTGACATTCTTGGCCCTTTTCCCTCTGCGGTCTGCGCGTTCTGGGCAGTCCTTGGAAAAGTGGTCGGGCTCTCCACAAGTGAAACAAGTCAGATCACTCCTGTCCCTGTTCGGCTTCTTTTTCTTGAAGGTTGTAGTCTTTACAGGCTTGTTGAAAGAGGGCTTGAAGTTCCCTTTATTCTTGCCTGAGGATTTGCCTTTCTGCTGGACAAAGTTAGCAGTAGCATGACCCTCTCCTTTCTCAGTAGTGTCCTTAGCACGAGCCTTCTCCTCAACATCAAGGGACGCTATCAGATTTTCAACTGATATCTCCTGTCTCTTGTGTTTGAGAGCTGTGGCGAAGTTCCTCTATGAAGGGGGCAACTTAGCAATAATGCAACCCGCCACAAACTTGTCGGGTAAGGCACACTTAAGGAGTTCGAGCTCTTTGGCAATGCACTGTATCTCATGAGCTTGTTGAACCACAGGAAGGTCCTTAGTCATCTTAAAATCATGAAAGCTCTCCATGATGTACAGTTCACTGCCAGCATCTGCAGCACCAAACTTGGCGTCCAGTGCGTCCCAGAGCTCCTTCCCGTCTTTTATGTGCATAAACACATCACACAGACGGTCAGCAAGAATGCTCAGAATGCATCCCACAAAGATAGTATTGGCTTCCTCGAACTTTTTCTGATCATCCTCAGACATAGTTCCTTCAGGTTTGCCTTTACTAATCTGGAACACTTTCATCGTGGTCAGCCAAAGCTCAGCTTTGTACTGCCACCTCTTGAAGTGCACACCGGTAAATTTATCCGACCTCAGTGCATCGGTAAAACCAGCCATTGATAATTCAGGAAATTGCCTACAATTAGGTTTTTGGATTGTTGGAGAATTAGACACAATTTCCATAATTAATTCTAGAATATTAAGCATGACAAAACCAGCTACTACCACATGTAACTCGAACATACTAGATGTACTGAACAACAAGATGAACGGAAACAAGTAGTAGCTAAACATGTACTCGCAGAACATGATGGACATACGAACAGCAGTAGACCGCACGTACCGTTTGTTTGCAGATGTAGTCGTTGCAGTAACGTTGTTGATCACAACGTTGGAGTAGACCGGTCAAAGCAGACGACGATGAAGACGGCGGTAGGCTGCACCGCCTGACTTGGATGGAAGACGACCCGTGATGAAAAGCTTGAGCAGTCGTGCAGAGCGCTTCCCAAAAACCTAATTCGCCCTCTCCCGTATAGGATCGCAAAGGCGAGTGGTTCCGGAGACCTGCTCTCCCATTCGCCGGTGCACGCCGGCGCTCGGGATGGAGTTGACACGGAGGCGGCGCAAGCAGCGAGAGGTGGCAAAACCCTAGATCGATTTCAGGTGTGTGCGGCGGTAGCCGGGCAAGAGTTTATATAGGCAGCGCAGCGGAGAAACCCTAGGCAACGTGGGCCACGCCCACGTCGCACGCCCGAGTCGGTTACAGCAGCCCACGATCCGGGAGCGACCCGAACCGGCTAGCTGTGACGCGTCCGTCAAGGACTCGGTCAAACGCTCGGTTTTCCTGTGCAGCAAAAAGATAAGCTCGGCTCCGAGGCTCAATTCCGCAAACCACGGTGCGCGCGCGCGTCGTGACGTGTCGTGTCGAGACGAGACGAGCGAGCGAGGAGGAGGAGGAGGAGCACGCGTGTGGCACTTCTCTTCTCACTCACTTACCAAGTGGTGCAATACCCCACCTTATATGTTGGTCTACATCTCTCCCAACTTTACATGTGGGACTAAACTTAGCTCCCACCCCTTGCCTTTGTGCAGCCAAAAACTTGGGCTGCATTCTAAATGGACTCACACACATGGGCTTTGAGATTTCTAGGAATTTCTGAAATCTATTATGGGCTCATATAAAAAGCCCAATATTTCAACATGCATGTCACACGATTTTAAAATTTGAAGTTTTTTTTATCATTTTCATTTATTGTTTTAGACGTTTTTTCTACACGGGAGGGGTGTAGGCATGAGAGGAAAAAATGGGGGGAGACCCTTTAGTCCGGGTTGGTGGTTCCAACCGGGAATAAAGGGTGAGACTCTAGTCCCGGTTGAAGCCACAAACCGGGACTAAAGATCAGTAACCCTTTAGTCCCGGTTCGTATCTCCAACCGGGACTGAAGGTCCCGTTTGAACCGGGACTAAAGCTTGCTTCCCCACATAGCCATTTGAACCAGGACAAATATGAGCATTAGTCCCGGGCCAAAGCACGACCGAGACTAAAGCTCAAATCCGCCCTAAATATTAGGTCTGTTTTCTACTAGTGATTTTATCTTCCATTGTTCATACGCTCACTCCATGTACGTCCCTGTCATCTAGATCATGTGTTTTTCCCATGTTGCACCACTCCTCACCTCGCATAGGGTGTGATGAAGACTGTTTGGCCTGATCTTTCATGATGCACCTCCTGATTAAATGGATCTGATAAATCTCTCAATTACGTGAGTGATATAACCTGAAGATGGGGAACATCAATCCTGCGAACAACCCATCGATATAGATGAACCTCATGCCGAATAGATGAATCCAACGAGCAACTCGATGATGAACAGCGAGCCTCATGCTGAAGCACGACAATCCTTAGTAACTCAAGAACCTTCAAGCAATATATCAATAAGATAGATAATCAAACGAGCGCAGATACGCCGTCATAACACGCCAACCCCAAAGGAATGGTACACACGGGGAACACAATGTTCTACATAATTTTCGACCTCCCTAAATCCTAGGCTCCCAGCCTCCTTCTATAGGCAGCCAGCAGACCAAATGGTTGGACAGGCCCAAAGTGAGAGGCCCAAACCAAACACAATCCTAATTGGCCTACAACATGACCTGGCTAATAAATAACATGAATCCAAATATAAATGAATGACACAACCTTTAACTTAATTATAAATATTGTAGGTCGTTATAGCGTGCCATCCTCATCAGGTTGTCTTTTTTCTCGATGAAGAGCGCTTTATTACCGCATAGGTTGCCTTGACTGCAACGATGGTCATGCTCTCTCAGTGATCATCTGCGGAACCGATAAAATCAAAGGTGACACTTCTAGAATAAAAGAATTAAGTAGTAAGATCTAGGAGACGAGTTGACATTATATGATGTCTTATTCTATTATCTCCAAATATTTTTTCTCATAATTAGGCCATAAGATAAAGTGTGTGAATCAAGTTCATTAGAAAGATCGTTTGTGCAAAGAGGGTACTCAGACCAGGGTTCACTATTCATGGTCTAATTTGCTCTCAGGATCCAGAAAACCATGTAAAGATGAGTTATATATTTCATTTCCATGACAATATCGAAGCTCTTTCCCTACTCTTAGTGCATCATTCCTGGTCATGAGGAGCATGGCATATTGGTCCATCCTATATTATCTTTAGATTGAGTGCTTTATCACTACTCCCTATGTTCATATTTAACATGCATTCTAGGTTTAGTTAAAGTTAAAGATGAAGTTTGACCAAGTATATTAGTAAAAATATCAAATTATATAATATTAAATGCATATAATATAAAAATATATTTTATTATGATTCTAACAATATCTATTTTATGCTATAAATGTTTATATATTTTTCTATACGCTTAGTCAAATGTATAAAGTTTAACTTTGACTAAATCCAAAATGCAGGATATTTAAGGACGGTGGAAGTAATGTAATCGCTTTAATATTATAGCCTCATCGCCATTTTTGTGAGGAAAACTACTCCCTCCGTCCCAGTTTATAAGGCTTACACGTATATCTAGGTCGTTATTTTGACAAATATAATTTAAATTTTACAAGATAAAAATTATACCATTAGAAAGTACAATGTTTGAACTTTTTAGTGATATATATTTTATAGTATATAAGTTGTATTATGTTGATCAAAATAACAACCTAGGTATACGTGTAAGCCTTAAGAACTGGGATCAGAGGGAGTAAGATTTTTTTCCTTGGGAAATGAAGTTGTGCAATACAACCTGGTACATGTCCAGGGCGCACCCGACAAGCGGTAACTCTATTTTGATTTGCTCTATGTCTGCGGGGAAAGGCCACCGAAGTCCCATGAATCTTGTTACTTTCTTATGAGATGCCCATCACGCTTGAGGTTGTGTGGTTGTACTTTGACTCTTTCGTCTCCTAAGTCTAGATCTGAAGGAAAGTCTTCTGCATGTAAGTCTACCCCATTAATCTTCTTACTTCATTGATGAGATGCCCATCAGGTTCAAAGTTATGATGGTAATTGATAAAATAAAATGGGGCAAGTCTTTTGCCTCCTAAGTTTGGATTTGAAGAGCAAGTCTTCTGCCTCCAAGTCTAGATTTGAAGGGCAAAGATAATGAAGACTTAGGACGATTTTTATATCATCATGAATGTATTACATTACTATGGCGCCTTGTCATGACACTCTAGTTTTACATTGGTGAACCTGGATAGATGCTATATATATATTCGTTGTTATGCATTTAAAAGTGCATATTACATTGTCCAAAATGCTAAATCAACTAATCAGATTACTAACCTAACCACCACTTAATATAAGATGTTTTTACATCTAATATGTGAACATATTGGATGTGATACCATTTTTATAATAAGGGAGGGAGGGATTACATTGACAAAGGATGGCAAAGGGTTCTAATTAGCAAGACTCCATTACCGTGTTAGTCATTTTCTTTCGGCCTTTCAACAACAAGAATCTTTGAGAATAATTCTACGATCCGCATGTCAACCAGTCATAAGCAATTTTCACTCGCCTTGGAATTAGCTATCCTTATTTAACAATGTAGATATTAATATTTTTGGCTATAAACTCGGTTAACTTTTTGTAGCATTTGATCTAGCATTTCAGAGTAAATGAGTACATTCCGTTAATTATGTATCAACCTCATATTTTGAAACCATATCTTAATCTTACTGCATAAATCACTATATTAGTAACGGCTATCAAAACAGTAATACATGATCCATGCTTTCTAACTTTAGTCTACTAGCACTCCTTCTGTCTATAATGAGATCATGCCTTCTAGGTTTAGTAATAGTCAAAATTTATTTATATAAAAAATACTTTCCGTGTTACTACATCCTGGCGTACCCCCGGCTGTTTGACATTTACTCCCTCCGTTCCATAAAACAAGCATATATTTTTGGTCAAAAGTCAACCATTTGTACTATGTATGTAGTGCATTGTCACGGTGATGGGTACACGTTTGCCAGCGTCCCTCGAATCATTTACTAGTTGAAAAGGTCAGAGATGACTAAATCGGTCATGTAGCTCTCCGTCGATTAATTGGACCTGAAACTTTCTACAGTACTCTCGCAGAAACTGAATTGTCACCCGCCTATAAATACCGAAGCCGATCTGCGTATCGTCCACACTACTTACTGAACCCCCATGCAAAACTGTTCTACGCTGCTAAATAGTACTACTGCACAAGCGTACGTGTAGTGTAGAGCACACCGATCGTCGCCATGGACAAGCAAGGGCCAGCAGCTAAGCATACCCCGATCAAGTTCTCGAGCTGCCGCGGCGTGGCCTTCGAGATCAACCGCGAACACTCCTCCGCGACCTTGCGTTCGGTGCTCAGCCGGGGAGCAAGCAGCCACTTCTGCGACCTCGATGACAGCGACGACGACGCGGCCGACGACGATGAGTCCGTCGCGGCCGACGAGCTCGAGGAAGACGAGGAGATGGCGCTTGCAACGGCAGCAGCCGACGTTTCTGGCTTGGGGAGCCGGAGCAGGAAGTCTCTCTCGTCGTCTGCTAAGCCTGTCAGGGCGGCGGCGGCGAAAGGGCACTCCCGGCTCGGCGTCATACTGCTCGACCAGGGCCTGTTCACCGTGTACAAGCGCCTCTTCATGCTCTGCGTCGCGCTCAACGCGGCGGGGCTCGTTGCCGCCGCCACTGGCCACTTCCCTTACGCCAAGCGTCACGCCGCCATCTTCGCCATGGGGAACATCCTGGCGCTCACGCTGTGCCGCTCCGAGGCCGTGCTACGGGCTGTCTTCTGGCTCACCGTCGCGCTCCTCGGCCGGCCATGGGTGCCTGTCGCCGTCAAGACAGGCGTTACGGCCATCCTCCAGTCCCTCGGCGGCATCCACAGCGGCTGCGGCGTGTCGTCGCTGGCGTGGCTGGTGTACGCGCTCGTGCGGGCGCTCCAGGATAGCCACGTGACGCCCCGCGAGATCGTCGGCGTGTCTTCCGCCATACTCGCGCTCCTCGCACTCTCCTGCCTCGCCGCGTTCCCGCTCGTGCGCCACCTCCACCACAACGTCTTCGAGCGCACCCACCGATTCGCCGGCTGGACTGCGCTCGCGCTGCTCTGGGTCTTCGTCGTGCTCACCGCCGGCTACGACTCGACGACCAGATACTACTCTGGTCTCACAGCCGCCTCCCTCGCTAAGCGCCAGGAGCTATGGCTCACGGCCGTCATCACCTTCTTAACCATCCTCCCGTGGTTCACCGTGCGGCGCGTGCCGGTCACGGTCACCGCGCCCTCCACCCACGCGTCCATCATAACCTTCCAGGGTGGCGTCAAGGCCGGCCTGCTCGGCCGCATTAGCCGCTCTCCGCTCTCCGAGTGGCACGCCTTTGGCATCATCTCCGACGACGGGGAAACGCACTCCATGCTCGCCGGCGCCGTTGGTGACTTCACCCGAGGCCTCGTCTCGGACCCGCCCAGCCACCTCTGGGTGCGAAAAGTTCACTTCGCTGGCTTGCCCTACCTCATCAGCATGTACCAGAGAGTAACAATGGTGGCGACGGGCTCAGGCATATGCGTGTTCCTGTCGTTCGTGATGCAGCCGAGCTCCCCAGAGGTGTCTCTGGTGTGGGTGGCCAAAGGGATCGACGCCAACTACGGCGACGAGATGAGGGCGATGGTGGCCAACAGCAAGATCCTTGCAGGGCGTGTGATCGTGCACGACACGGCGACCATGGGGCGGCCCAACGTATCGGAGTTAGCCGTCGGCGCAGCGCGACGGTGGAACGCGGAGGCGGTGGTGGTGACCAGCAACCCGGAGGGGAGCAGGGACGTCGTGAGCGGCTGCAAGAAGGCTGGTATCCCGGCGTTTGGGCCTATCTGGGATTCTTGATGCCAAGTTTGGAATAGCTCTTAACATCATTCTGAAGTACAAATTCATCAAGTCTCTTTGTTATTTAATTGTAAGAACGCACCATGAAACAATCTCAAGACATGTCGACTGATTAATATATATGTGTGTTTTGTGTTCGATGCAATGTCTGCCTAAATATCCATTGTGTTTCAATATTCACCTCAAATGGAGTTTTCACATCCCTAGCTATCCGCCACTATTATCATGGGTCTCTTCTACACTCTCATCAATCTCCGTTGTGAATGGCAAGACCGCCATCTTTTAGCACTCCCCTTGGATCAATGGCGCGAAACCCAAAGATATTGCTCCATCCATCTTCAACATCTCAAATAAGAAGAATTTTGTTGTTAGCAAGGGCCTCGAGCACGATTTTTGGATATCCAATCACGGTTGCCCACATTATTGAGTTTTCAACCCTTTGGAACTTGATCCAAGATATGCATCTTAATGAGGAGCCGGACACCATCACTTGGAAGTTGACCAATAACGCATCATACTCCACGTCCTCGGCTTATGTGGCTCAATTTGACACGCCTCCCACATCGTTCATGATGCCGGCGGTTTGGGACAATTGGGCGCCTCCTAAATGTAAAACCTTTGCATGGTTGATCCTCCAAAATCGCATATGGACGGCGGATCGCCTCATCCGGAGAGGATGGCCCAATTGTGGACCTTGCCAACTTTGCAAGAGAGCACCGGAGACTGCGGCACATATGATTTTTCAATGTAGGTATTCCCTTCGGGTGTGGAACGAGCTCAAGGATTGGCTTGGTCTTATGGACTTCGACGCCAATCTTTGGGCCAACTACGACTCCCTTGCGGAATGGTGGTGCCATATCTCCGGTGTTAATGGAAGACGATGGAAGGGCCTTTCTTCATTGCTCTTACTCACCGCTTGGGAGATTTGGAATGAGAGAAACGCGAGAGTTTTTTGGAGTGTGGAATCCATGCCTACTACGGTAGCCTTGATCATCAAGAGCAATGCTATTCTATGGGGCTAGCCGGAGCAAAAATTTTGAGTGCCTTAATGCCGCGAGAGTAGGCTTTTGTTTAGAGCTTTGCTCCTTGTATTTTAAACTCTTGAACTCCTTCCTTAATCAATGGAATAGGCAAATCTTTTGCCTCGTTTCAAAAAAAAAACTATTATCATGGGTTCCACTTTCATATATATCGGCCCAGATATTGCTACTATTACCTCTGTTTCTAAAATGTAAGACTTTTTAGAAATTAAAAAGACTTATAAGATAGTACCATTTTAGAATAGTAATTGTGGTTCACTTTACTCACGTGAAGCTAATTACTTCACATATTGTGAATAACGGTCACCTTTAATTTGACCTAAGGCTGGTTATAGTGGAAAATAATTTAGATTAATAAATTAGTCTATCTTATTAGTACCTCTATAGTGGGTTGTATCATATGTGTTGTTAACATTGAGATCTACATTTATTACTTTGTAGAGTCATTTTTAGTGGGAACCTTTATATTACTGATACGTCTCAAACGTATCTATAATTTTTGATGCTCCATGCTTGTTTATACACCATTTGCTTTATGTTTTGTTACACTTCGTGGTGTTTTTATGCATTTTCCGGAACTAACCTATTAACAAGATGCCACAGTGCCAGTTCCCTGTTTTCTGCTGTTTTTGTGTTTCAGAAAAGTTACACAGAAAATATTCTCGGAATTGGACGAAACAAAAGCCGAACCTCCTATTTTTACCGAAGCTTCGCGAAGATCGAAGATGAGACGGACGGGGGCCAGGAGCTAGGCTCACCACAGGGGGGCGTGGCCCAGCCCCTGGCCGCGCCACCCCATGGTGAGGCCAGCTGGCCCCACCTCTGACGATGCCTTTTCACCTATAAAGTCCCCTCGACGGGAAAAACCTAGGGGACGGATCTCTTTTCCATGAAACATACTGCAAGCCGCCGCCGTCGCCATCGCGAGATCGGGAGGATCTAGGAGCTCTTCCCGTGACCCTGCCGGAGAGGGGAATGCCTGCCGGAGGCCTTCCCCACCACCATGGTCGCCTCCGAAGTGATGTGTGAGTAGTCTACCTTGGACTACGGGTCCATAGCAGTAGTTAGATGGTTGTCTCCTCCACCATGTGCTTCATGTTTAGATCTTGTGAGCTGCCCTACATGATCAGGATCATCTTTATGTAATCATACATGTTGTGTTTGTTGGGATCCGATGAGTATTGGTACTATGTTAAGTTGATGTGCTGAATTATTTATCTTATGTTATCTCTATGTTGTTTATGATCTTGCATGCTTTCCATTGCTAGTAGCAATCTTGGCCGAGTAGATGCTAGTAACTCCAAGAGGGAGTATTTATGCTCGATAGTTGGGTTCATGCCTCTATTTAATCTGGGGGAGTGACAGAAACCTCTAAGGTTGAAGATGTGTTGTTGCCACTAGGGAGAAAACAACATTCTTGTGTCCAAGGATATTTGCTTTGTTTACATTACACACTTTGCTTAATGCAATTATCTATTGTTCGCAACTTAATACTTAAGGGGTCCTCGGATGATTCCCCGCGAGTGGATTTTTAGTCATAGATGCAGTTGGATGGCGGTCTATGTATTTTGTCGTAATGCCCAGAGTGAATCTCATAGTGATCCTCATGACATATGTACGTTATCTTTACTCTATCAATTGCCCAACTGTAATTTGTTTACCCAGCATGTTATTATCTTATGGAGAGACACCACTAGTGAACTGTGGACCCCGGTCTAATTTCCTTTACATTGTTTTACCGTTTTACTATTACTCACTCTATTTACTTTACTTGCATACTATTATCCTTTTACCACTCGATATGCTCAATCCTTTGTTCATAGGAAACCGGTGAGATTGACAACCTCATTGAAGTTGAGAGCAAAGTTCTTAGTTGTGTTGTGTGCAGGTTCCACGTTGCTGGTGGTGAAAAGCTACACGCTGACAAGCAGTTGTCTGGCGCCCTTGTCCGGAGTGTCGCGAAGCTAGCAAGCATCACCTTCTGAAGTTTGGCTTTCTCCTACTGGTTCGATCAACCTTGGTTTCACAACTGAGGGAAACTTGCTGCTGTGCTCCTCATACCTTCCTCTTGGGGTTCCCAACTGGGTGCCTTAACATCGCACCATCAGTTACATATACTAGTTGAATGCCTGTGCGTTGCTACGGATTTTTTTCTTATTAAGCATGTCCCCTCAAAACCAATTCCCTCCAATAATCCAACAATTTGCTATGGTTGAGAATCCTGGATTTGGGAACTGGACATTTACCCTGATTGATGAGTATGAAGTGTTAGCACAGAATGATCGTAATTGGATGGAAATTGGTTTCGAGGTAATGCCCTTTTTTTCTTATTGATCGTAATTGCAGCGTGAAATTTTTTGGTTGCCTACAGCAACAACTTTAAGTTACTCAAACTACATGCCAGGCTCTTGATCCATTTCAACACTGCAGTATGAGGGGCACATTTCTATTTTACACCGACTTTGATGTTTTCTGTTGGTTCCTACCTAAATTAATAATTGGTGTAAGTACCAATAGAAAATATTTTTTCCAGTGGTTCTATCATGAAAAGTGATAGATTTCATGTTATGACTTATGATCCCAAATTCTTTCAGCCAACTTCAAGTTGATACATATCATTGTCTACCCCTCAACTATCAAATGGACGTTATCCATAATGACTAAATCTACAAGTTTAGGAAATCAAGGAAATTTGAAGAGACAATAAAGACTCCCTCGCCTCCCTTCGTCTGTCTGCAACCTCATTGCTCACCCTGATTGTCGGTGCCTTTTTTATCCCGAAATCCGTTGAACCCTCATGCCTCTCATCTATACCACGAATGGCCTGCAGGTTGCCATTCCCAATAGTTCACGTCGGTCATCAGTCCTCTGAGATACCACCACCACTAAAACACATAAGCGAAAGCTTTGAGTCCCTAGCCAGTTATTCAGCTCCGCTATTCACTTGATGGCGACACTAAAGCCCACAAAATGGGAGCAGCACCGACGCGGACTAGAATGACATCGATCACCTCCATCCGGCCAGGTGAGAAACTGACACATCATTTGATAATTTTCTAATCAAAAGGACATTACCTCAAAACCAATTCCCCTCCAATTACGATCAATCTGGGCTAACACTTCTTCATACTCATAAATCAGGGTAAAGGTCCAGTTCCCAAATCCAGGATCCTCAACCACAACAAATTGCTTTTTCCTGAAGAGAAAAAATGTTGAACACTACCTGTGAGATAGTGTACGAAGACTGATAACTACACATAAATAGCCGAGCTATTTGACTTGTTCAAGGAAAGGAGGGAATTCGGAGATCAGAAGGCCATGTTACCCCAAGTAAAGGTCATAAATTCTACGCCAAAGATGGCAACTCTTGTGATTACACCTACCTCCTGATCAAAGAAAAATCAAGAAACTTCATCAGCATTATTCTTGCACATCCATATGAGGATAATTCTCACATTTGAATGTTAAAACAATCAAGCCAGGAATACTTGTGTACCTTGCCATCCAGTTCCGCATAAATGGAGCTGTGGATGAGCCAAAATGGCCGACGAACTGAACACAATATCCATATTATCAATACAGATTTTTTTTCATATTTTTCTAATAATATATTTACAATGAAATATAACAATCCGAATCTCATAGTAAATAACTCATTAACCATGGCATCAGTAAATTCTACAAATACTGGCCATATCGGACAAAGTAACTGAATAGCAAAAAGGAACTGTTATATCATCACCATCAAGAGAAACAACCAGAATAGACACAACATTAAAAATAAACACCAAATGCAGTAAGACGCTTTTTCTTTGTAATAGAAGATAATAACATCGGGCCATTTACTACACACGCAGTTACCAAAAGCAGCACAGAACTTTTAGCATCATATCTGAGTCATGCCTAGATCAAGATAGAGAAATTTGAAATGATGCAAAATTGAGATCATAGTCGCACTTAGAAGCCGAGTACTCTACCATTGAGTTAGCAACCCGGATAAAAAAAGATCTTAGATACGATCGAAATCCAAAAATCAATGGATTCAACTACAAATGCGGTACAAAACAGACCTTAAAAGATAGATGAACACACAGAGCAGAAAATAGTTTGTCGCTCAGTGAGATAAGATTGTTTAACTTCTATGCCATAAATCGATTACAAGATGATAGAACACAGTATACATATCACATTCTACATAATAAATCTAAGAAATAATGTGACATATAGAAATTCTAAAATTGTGTCAGAGCACCCTTTTGAAGCCCCCAACAAAGCATTTTTATACTACCTAATTTGCATTACTGCATCAGTAAACCGATTTTATAAGGATCATCAATTGTGTATTGTTTAGTCCGATTTTTCATCTGCATCTAGAATGTATACTTGTACACACACAATTCAGAGGTGATAAACACACATACAGAGACGGTAGACCTTGCAAAGGAGTTAACAGAAGGACATCTGCCCTAAACAGTGTTCAAGTGTAGGTTATAAAATGCATGTGTTCATGAAACTCGATGCGCAAACAAAGCTCTTAAGTAAATACATTAACTTTCATTGGCTAATCTTGCAGCATCAAGAAAGGAAAATATACCAGCATTCTGATGTACATACAGCCTGCAACGTGCATACCTGGAAATTATTCGAACATAGTAGAGGAGAAGGTAGAACTTGGCATCATTGACTACCGCTATCGTGGACTTTGTGCAGCTCCCCATGCATACAACCTTCCATTGTGATCTGCACAGGACAGCCACAAACACTTGTTCAAACGCGTGGCAAGAATGACAAGAATAATTATCAATCCACGGTTCTTGAACGCATGGGCACTTAGGAGGTGTACAATCAATCCACGGTGAATCCACAACTACTGCGGCGTCCGACGGGCCTTTGGATGCGGCAGCTTCACCGCTTGGACGGCAACAAGCTGTGCCCTCGAAGGCAGCGCATCTGGGACGGATGATGGCAGAGAAGCGGGCGACATCGAGGGCGTTGATGCAGGCGGGAGCCTCCGTGATTCCACCCGTCCCGTGCTCCATGGTGACGTCGAGGGCGAAGGTCGAGCGCCTTCTTCGCCAAGAAGATGCAGACCTTCTGGAGGCGGAGGATGACGGAGATGCGGATGGCATCGACGGCGTGGAGGACTGGAGGCAGGCGGGCGCCTTCGCGATACCGCCCGTCCCGTGCTCCATGTCGACGACCAGCAATGCGAGATTCGAGGGAGGAGGACCGAGGAGAGCAAGCCGAAGTTCGTGGCGGCGGAGGTGGAGATTGGTGGTTACATTATTGCATCCCGTGATTCCGTGATTGATTTGTGGTCTCATTAATTCTTTCTATTTTCTCCTTTCTGTGTGGTTTTATTCGGACGGTTTTGATTGCATTTGTGGGGGTGATTGTGTGGTTAAGATGGCTCCAATGTTTGATGTCAAAAAAATGTGAGACGACGTACCATCACAAACTCTAATTTAATAGTAAAGATGTTACTCTATCCCTGATCATTTGTTTGCAATATTATCTTTGTTACCTTGTGAAATCATATTACCACATACAGTATATGTTATTCTGACTATGGGTAGTCTAACACAACACAATTGTTTTCATATATTTTTAAATAGAAGGTCCTAAACCAACATTAAATTCATGATGCCAAATTGCTGGAAGAAACTAAGTGTCGAAGCAGCTAATTAACAAGACCTCCGCACACAGAAACAAAAGATAAGAACGAATGCTTATACAAAGAAACCCATGGAAGCTATTATTTCAGTAGGCGATGTGCCCGCCAACTGCGAGACGCCCATGGTAACTTCGTCAACCTCAAAATCTGCCGGCTTAGTCCTTCAGAGGTGCTCATAGGGATAGCATGTGCGTGCATATGTTCATAGAGTGAGTGTACGTACGTATTTGTGAGCGTCTGTGTTAAACTGTGTTCTAAAAAACCATGAAAGCAGAGCTACAAGAAGGGTTGATGCCATGGCATCCAACTTCCACGCGCACCACAACAATCGAGAGGAGACACCCGCCACAAACAACAAGCATTGACCACCAGAGCTACTAGGACCAACCAACGCCGACCTTCCCAACTAAGCAACGGGCACATAGGGTTAGATCTTGCATGAAATAAGTCTGGCACGCACGGGATAAGCGATAGCTCCGGATCTGACAAAAGAGGAGGTGGCCGCGACCAGCCCGAGCAGGCGCATGGCCCGAACGCTGGCCCAAAGCTCAATGTAGCCATCACGACCAACACCCTCGTGCATATCCGCTGATGATAGGACCTGCGAAGCCACCGTCTAGAAGCATGGCTGCGGCCAAGATGACAACCTGAGTTCCACATCCTACTTCCAACCAAGCTAGGAGTGAAGAGAAACCGAGTTACAGGCTCCGCATTAGGGCTTTGCCTGGTAGCAGCCAACGAAGAGGGCGAGTGAGATGCTTGGAGGAGGCCACAAGCTCCCCGTGGCTAGGGTTTTGCCTCCAGTGTCGCCCTAGACGGATGGCGTGGGGGGCTTGCAAAACATTTTCAAAAGAAATCAATATGATACACATTTTAGGGTGCATGTTGTCTAAAAATATATTGGTGAAAGGCCATAAGGCCAAGATAGAGAGTTGTATATGAATAACAGAACGAAATACAAAATGATATTTAAACTTGCCAGAATAATTTAGAGGAGATTGTGCCTCCATATTTCCGAAGAGCTTTGCATAGGGCAATCGCATCTTCGATCTTGTCTACACCATATATTCTTGCAAGTGTACATTTAATTTGTTCCGCAACCTATGGCGCGTACCTTACTTGTACGCTCATCCTTTTTTTTTCCATTTAAACCCCCTCTTTCTCAAAACACACGCATGATGGTTAATTCTATATTTGTCGTTACTATGACGATCATAGAAGAAAGGATGATTCGCTGACACAGTCTAATGATAGTGATCCTACTGCGATAATTAACGATTGTATGAATTGGATGGTCATTCCCACTACTAACTGGTTGCTAACCGTACTATTACCAAACGATTCCATATCATCAGGATGTGATAGGAATTTAGAATCACACACACCGTACGTATCGTGACTTCGTGATTTCGTGACGATGAGAACGTTGATACACAGTGGTATGGACACTCTTAGTTCTGGTGGCGGTGACGGAGGCGTGAGGTAGGAGTAATGTTCTATTTAATTGGCTTTTTATTTAAAATATATTTTAATATATTTAATTTTTTAAATATATCCTAAATAAAAAAGTGTACGCACACCCGAATTCCTTCAGCAAAACCCACTTTTTATGTGGCACGTGTAAGAAGACAAAATTCTATGATAAAATAAGCCTTTTTGTGAGTTTTGTTTTATCTTTTTTGCATAGGCCACAGAAAGCGTGGGTTCTCCACGAAACTTTGCATCGGGACATAGAATGTGAGGATATACAGACGATTTTTTTTAAAAAATCATCGGTATTTTGATTTTTTTAATAAAGAGAGCTTATGCATATTGGATTAAAAGTGCATTTCCGTTAACCAGCAGTCTTTCTTAGAAGAGGAAATATACCTGGATATATCGTGCACAATTTTTGAGAACACAATACAACACAGACGCTCACAAACGCGCATGTACACTCACTCCTATGAATACATGCATGCATACCCTACTCCTAGGAGTATCTCTGAAGAACTGAGCCGACGGATCTTGAGGTTAACCAAGTCACCACGGACACCTCGCAGTCGCTGTTAACGGGCGCGTCACCTACTACTGAAAGAATAGCGGGATAATTATGAAATAAGTCCAGGTAAATGCACAATTTTGTTTAGGTGGGCTGTTTATTCGTCTTGTTCTAAAAAAACCTGGGTTAGTTTGTGAGCGTGTGGTTTTTTCCTGGTCTCTCAGAGATGTCAAGAAAAGCCAAGTTGTAAAAGGTGCAGCTAAAAAATGAGTAAATCGGATTGTTTGCTGAATACTAATAGGATACGTCATTGTAAATGTTGTCTAGATTGAATCTGTGTACCAAAACGTTGATACAAGTACTCCTTAATGAAGAGACGAGAAATGTACATTTTCCGCTGGCCATCAAATTTCCGCAAGTGCACAATTTCACAGCATGTCATGTCGAATGCTAATGTTTATCTAATAGATAGGTCAAAAATTAACCTTATCTATGTTAAAAAAGGCAGGTGCAACCAGATAATTACACTAGTGGAAAATGGGCCTTTGGTCAGGCCCCTTTAGTCCCGACCGTTATCTGGGCCGGGACTAAAGGTCTGACCACGTCGCCCCAAATTCGCCCACCCGCACGGCAGCCTTTAGTCCCGGTCCGTTACAACCCTTTAGTCCCGGTTTGAGACACAAACCGGGACTAAAAGGCTATGCGGTAAGCAGTCCGCATGTGCACCCCCTTAGTCCCGGTTTGTGTCTCAAACCAGGACTAAAGGCTTCTGCCTATATATATATGGCCACACCCCTCTCCTCTCTCCCTTGTTTTTTTCTTGGATGGAGGAGTGTGGGTTTGTGCTAGTTTTGTATTTTATTCCTATGCACTAGAGGTGTTTGTTAAAATGTGTGTTACAGCGATGCCACTTAAGTTCACCGAACACAACTACGATATGAGGTGCCCGAGCCACGCTTAAGCCACTTTCTCTTTATTTCCACTTGTTCTAAAAGGTTAGCAACTATATTTTCTCATTTAGACCGTGCGGTACTAATTTTAGGATCGTGATTGCGTTTGATATACTGTTGTATGATGCAGATGAGCCATCCATGGATGTACGGTGATCGACGCACAGCCGCTTACAGAGAAGGCGTGCATTCTTTTCGAGATGCGGCCGAGGCGAACAAGCATGGTGGTGGCTTTATGTTTTGTCCATGTGTTGAATGTCGGAATGAGAAGGATCACACTTCCTCAAGAGTCATTCAGAGCCACTTGCTTCGGTCCGGTTTTATGTCTAGCTATAATGTTTGGACCAAGCACGAAGAAAGAGGGGTTATGATGGAAGACGATGATGAAGAAGAGAACGATGATGACAACTACCGATCTATGTTCCCTGAGTATGCTGATACCGCAATGGAAGACATTGAAAAAGAAGGTCAGGGTGAAGAACGGGCACCAGATGAGCCCGCTGATGATCTTGGTCGGGTCATTTCTGATGCAAGACAAGGCTGCAACGCAGAAAAGGAGAGGTTGCAGTACGATCAGATGTTACAGGACCACAACAAATTGTTGTACCCAACTTGTGAAGATGGCCAGAAGAAGCTGGGTAGCACACTGGAATTACTGAAGTGGAAGGCAGAGACCGGTGTGACTGACTCGTCATTTGAAAAGTTGCTGGTACTGATGAAGAAGATGCTTCCAAGAAAGAACGAATTGCCCGCTAGCACGTACGAAGCAAAGAAGCTTATCTGCCCTCTAGGATTAGACGTGCAGAAGATACATGCATGCCCTAATGTCTGCATATCCTCTACCGTGGTGAGAAGTACGAGAATATGGATAAATGCCCGGTATGCACTGCATTGCGGTATAAGATCAGAAAAGATGACCCTGGTGATATTGAGGGCGAGCCACCCAGGAAGAGGGTTCCTGCCAAGGTGATGTGGTATGCTCCTATAATACCACGGTTGAAACGTCTATTCAGAAATAAAGAGCATGTGAAGTTGTTGCAATGGCACATGGAAGATCGTATGAAAGACGACAAGTTGAGGCACCCCGCTGATGGTCGGCAGTGGAGAAAAATCGAGAGAGAGTTCCCGAGATTTGCAGGTGACACAAGGAACTTATGGTTTGGTCTAAGTACAGATGGCATGAATCCTTTTGGGGAGCAGAGTTGCAGTCACAGCACCTGGCCTGTTACTCTATGTATCTACAACCTTCCTCCTTGGTTGTGCATGAAGCGGAAGTTTATTATGATGCCAGTGCTTATCCAAGGTCCAAAGCAACCCGGCAACGACATTGGTGTGTACCTAAGGCCATTAGTTGATGAACTTTTACAGCTGTGGGCCGAACCAGGTGTACGTGTGTGGGACGAGCACAAATAAGAGGAATTTGACCTTCGAGCGTTGCTTTTCGTAACCATTAATGATTGGCCTGCTCTTAGTAACATTTCAGGACAGTCAAACAAGGGATACAATGCATGCACGCACTGTTTGGATCAGACAGAAGGTATATATCTGGACAAATGTAAGAAGAATGTGTACCTGTACAATCGTCGTTTTCTTCCGCCCAAGCATCCCTTAAAGAAAAAAGGCAAGCATTTCAATGGCAAGGCAGAAACCCAGGGGAAGCCTGTCACCCGTACTGGTGCTGAAGTATTTGATATGGTCAAAGATTTAAAAGTAATCTTTGGAAAGGGTCCTGGCAGCCAACCTATTCCTAACGGCCCTGATAAGCGCGCACCCATGTGGAAGAAGAAATCTATATTTTGGGAGCTACCCTATTGTAAAACGCCAACTTTTTTAACCATGTTTGAGTAGTATTTAGTGAGCCAAAAATGAGGGCCAACAAAAACTTTTTGTGCTTAATCAGATTTACTGGAATCTATTGCATGTTTGCCTTGCTGCTGTGTAAATTGTGTTTGCAGGAGTGTAGTTTGAAGGATAAGTTTGTGGGCCAACTCAATCTTTGTGTTCTTGTGATCAGGCCACACTAGTGGGAAAAGGCTTATAGATAGATGTTTTACTAGTGGAGCACATTAATCAATATGCTCCACTAGTATTTACTAGTGGCGCATTATCAAATATGCTCCACTGATAATTTTTTTACTAGTGGCACATTTTGTTCAAAATGCGCCACCAATATTCACATGGGACCCACCAGAAGGGTCGTCGACAAAATATCTTGACTTATCAATGGCGCATTTGCAATATGCGCCACGCATATTTGACAATTTAGTGGCGCATATTATAAATAATGCGCCACTGATAAGTCTGTGGGACCCACCTGGGCCCATTGGCCTGACCCTTGCAGTGTTATGCGTGGCGCATATAGCAATATGCGCCACTGATAAATAAAATATCAATGGCGCATATTGCTATATGCGCCACACATAACAAGTGGGGCCCACACCTCTGAAAAGGTGGCAGACTTATCAGTGGCGCATTTTTTGCAATATGCGCCACTGATAAGGTCGCTGTAACGCCCCAACCTTGAGATCAAGGTGGAACATCTGTGTTAAGTGCTATTCCCTGGATCAATGATAGCACCACAGAACAAAATGAATTATTCATTGCATAGTATCAAGATTTCATCGCAGATCCAGATACAAAACATTTAAATCTTACAATTTTCACAGCGGAACATAACAAGGTGGCATGGAGCCTCCATCTTCATCACGTGCCACATGCAACCATGTTGGAATGTAAGCTCGAGATCCTACTCCTGGTTCCTTACTCGAATAAAACCTGCACGTTGAATATGCAGCCCCAAAAGGGGTCAGTACAATGATGTACTGGCAAATGACACATATTTGGTGGCGGTTATGGGGAACCTATCTACATGAGTATTTGGCTGGTGGATCTCACAGGCTGATTTGCATAAAGCCAGTTTTATCCTATAGTTCTTTCTCAAAGTATTACTTTCAAAGTTTTATATTTTCAAGGGTCGAGATAACCCCCAATAACCACATACTAGCTAGGCATGTAGCACTGGGCGAAATTCGACAAAGTCGGAACCTCAGGCACCACCACCCCTCGGAGTGTATGGTCCTTAGTTCCTACCTAAGGGTTTCTAGACAGATTTTAATCATTCAGAAGAGGTGATGAGATTATTCCGTACATTCCATGTCTAGAGACTCAATTGTCCATAACCGAGGACACGGCTAATCGATTAGTTTTAACACCTTGCAAGGGTTGTGCACTTTCACCTTACGATTCATTTTATGCCCATACATAAAATGAAACGAGACCTTTTGGAAGGAGAGGACAACTAACTTGGCAAGCACCGTTCCCAACCTACAATTCAACTACCACCACTTCTTGCCGACAAGTTGCACTCCCACATTCTAATCAGTCAAGACAGAGCCCATAATGTCATAAGGCTGCACTGGAAGTACACTAAGCATGGAAGACATAGCCATCTCTTTGTTCCTGGGTGGCAAACCATAAGTGTACGCCCAGGCAGCAACTACACGTAGTGTAGCCCCAGGTCGCCACTCAACATCGCCTCCATCATCAAACCGATCCACCCAGGTATTTCATTTTAGTTGAAGTTCTTAAGTTGTTCACAAAACACCTTTCAAGTGATCTTAGCATGGCATCAAAATTTACAAGGTATTTAGCATCCTATCAGGTGGGGTTTGAGGGATTGCTACACACTACTAGGATCTAAGCATTTGATAAAACAGTTGAGTAAAACACCTATCATGCATACTACAAGAGGTGAATATACTAATGCATAATAAAATGGGTAAAGGAACATGTGTGTCACTTGCCTCCAGACGAACACGGCGTTTCTCTTTCCTCAACTAAGCATGTGGACCTTCGCACCAACTATAGTGAAAGAAAGAAACAAGGTATAAACACTCCAAACATTCCTGAACAAGCAATTTAAGCAAACAAGGTATTTGTTTGACCATTTAGTTTTATTGAGACGTTGTGATTGGGAGGGCATGGTAAAGATTATGAATGGAATTGAGGGCTTAGTTGGGAAAGATCAGTATGATTTGAGAGGGAAATGGTCTAAGCGACTTTTAAGAACGCTTGAACTACTCAAATGGTGCATTTGCAAGTTGAATAGTTCAATACCTGTAAACAATACTAAGTGGGTATTGGGTTTGGTATGAATGGTTGATATTTGGGGTAGGGCTCAATGGCTCGTTGATCAACATGGTGTATAACACATACTATGGTACGGTTATAACAACCCCACGTTAAGGGAATCTAGGCTTGAGATGAAATCATATTTTACTCAAGTAGCTCATTTGCTGTTTGAATAATTATATGGATTGACAAAGTATAATAAGTGAAAGATCTTTATGCTCTATCAAGGCATATTGAATCTTGGGATATCTTATGTGGGTAACTCACATAAGAGACAAAATAGTGTAATAGTAATACTATCGAATAAGTGCAGAAACAATTATCCTTGAATAGTATATGTATTACACTTAGTCACTGGGCTAGGAAATAAGAAGCATTGAGTTACTCAATTAACTCATTTGTTAATTGAGTGATTCCATGCAAGGCTAAGGTTGATTTGACATGAATAAATGGCTATAGGTATAGGATAGGTATAGGTGATGTGTGAAATATGGCTTTAAGGTTCCTGATGAGTAAGTAGGATTTGGTTAAGTACTATGATGTTGATTTGGTCAATACCATAGTAGCAAGGTGAAAACTAAGATTGAAGGTATTCACACTTTACTCAAATAACACTTTTGTAATTTGAATAAGTAGGTACTTAGCAAGATAGATCTAAGTAGACATGATCTTGATCAAGATGCTGTTCAGATAACATTGATGTCTAGGCATGAAATGTGGGATTTACTAAAGCAGAAAGGATAGAGCTAAAGGAAATGGTTTTTGTTCCTATAGTCGAATTTACTCAAATCCTCATATTTGGATTCAAATAATAGTGAAGTGTTTCAAATAGATATGGGAGTGATACTAATGGATAGCTTGTAGTAAAGTGAAGTCACTGCAAGTGGATTTATTCTAAAATAAATTTTAGAACTTTAGATATGGCCAAAATAGTGATTTGAGAAGATTTGAATGCACAAAGTGTGTGCGCGTATCAATTTTGGATTTTTTTGATCCTATGATGTTCTACAAGTTCTAAGGAATCCAGAGACTATAATTTCATAATTTTTGGACACTTGGTTCAAAGGATATGAATTAAACAATCTAACAGAAGGTTCAATCCCAATTTGAAAATAGTTTCAAAATGAACCCATGAAATAAGAGATTTTATTGTACTACTGGATTCTACAGGTTTCAAGGATTCCAATGGTATAACATTTGCTAATTTTGGACCTACAGATCAAAAGATATGAATTTTGCAAGATTGAAACCAAATCTGGTTTGAAATTCTAAATCGAATTTCTGTTTGGACCAGAAGCCGACACGCGGCGTGTTCTGATTGGTTGGTACCGTTTCGGGTGGATCAAGTTTGTGGGCTGTTAGATCTTAAGTGGATCAAACGCACCAGATCTACTGATACCTCTTCGTTTAAGTGAAGCGATCTGGGCTTTTGGATCTCGATCGGGCGGACGATACGAATCGGAGAGGAGAGAAGCTCACCCAGGGTTTCCGTGCGTCGCTGGCGGTGAGCTTGCGCACTGGGGGTGGACGTTGCCAACGGTGCCGAGGGTTCTGGTGGTGACGAAGGTGCGGACGAGGTTCAGCTTGACGAGGGAAGTCCGATGGTGGTGACGGCGTCGTCGATTTCTTCCTGCACTCGCGTAGAGAGGTGACTGGAGCGGAGATGGTCTTCGGGTGAGCGTCGACGAGCTCGATTTGCTGCAGAAGAAGTTTGAAGGGGGTCAGGGGTGTGCGTCGGTTCAAGCCGAAGAGGATAGAGGCGAGGGGAGGGGCTCGGGCTCACCGTCGTTAGCGAATCCTACCGGGGATGCTCGCAGACGAGCGGACCTCCGACGAGGAATTTGAGCAGCCTGGCGGCCTGGTTCGAGGAGAGGAGGGGAGGGGAGTGAGAGGAGGGTGCGGGGTACTTATAGGCGCGGTCTTGATGGCCATTACTCGGGAGAAATCAACGGGGGTGTTACTCCGGCGACCGTTTCCAGAAACGGAGAGAGAGAGGGAGAAGATTGCGGGAGGAGGGAGATGACACGCGGGGCCCACATGGCAGCGAGGGGAGAGAGGGCAAGGGGGGTACTGGTTCGGGGCGGGGCGTTGCTGGGCCGAGGCTGGCTTCTGGAGTTGGGCCGAAAGGCTTCCCAGGGTCCGTTTTCATATTTTTCTTTCTCCTTTTCTTTTTCCTTTTTCTGTTTTCTTATTTCTATTTTATCTTTTGCAAATATGCTTCAAATTAACTCAAACCACTTTCAGAAATTTCCTAAAATTCAAAGTATCAAAGTGGGACAGTAAGAAACAGGTTTTCAAAATAAAATAAGATTTTCCAATAAAACTTTATGAATTTAGCAAAAGGGATTTTGCTTGCATAACAAAAGTAGAACTAGGGTTTGAGAATAAATCTTTTGAAAATAGGAAAATAATACTTTATAAAATAATGTTTGAAATTGTATTTTAAACTTAGTTTTTAAAATACAATATTTACTAAATAGAACACCTTTGTGATTCACTCCTTTGCAAGCAAGCTTGCATAGGTTTGAATAAAGGATGGAAAGTAGTAATTTGATTCTTGATCTTTCTCAAAGAAGTTCTTCAAGAAAATAATAGAAAGTTTAAAAAAAAATTTCAATTAAAGTTTCCAAATAAACTCAAAAGTTTCAAATCCCCATGAATTTCCAATCATTTCAAGCAAAACAAAAGCGAAAAAAAAATTTCCCCCAAAATTTGATAAAATCTTGGGATGTTACAGACTACCACCCTTAAAGAAATCTCGTCCTCGAGATTGGAGGAAGGTTACAAGGTTTAAGGGTACTAATGGAACTAGGGTGCTACCACCCTTAAAAGAAGATTTTTCTTGGTGGTATCTTGATGCTTCCTTAGGCACTTGCATTTTGTTCCCTGCTTGGATTCATCGTTGCGCCATTTTTCCTGAAATCGCTTTTCTCAGAAGTGTCGATGTTCGCCGTTATGTTCAAGAGTGGGCATTCCAGATGTCCCATCCAATTCTGGTGATAGGCAGATATCATCCATCGCGTTGTCTTCAACAAGGTAGTCCACATCGTCCAAGAATGTGTATCTAGCCTTTTCTTGGTCGGTCCTCACCAAGGCCACGACAGCATACAGGCCATCATCAAACTCCTTGTTGCTTTTTAGCTGATTTTCGTTGCAGAGTCTCAGAAGATGATCCAGTGCCGAGTACTGCATGCTTGCCCCATGAACATGATGAGACCACACATCCCAAGGGATTAGGATGGAATCTCTCTGTAGTCTTTTCAAGCATTTCATAGGGGTAAACAAGGTGGACTCTGTGAGAGGTACTGGCACCTTTAAGGGTAGGAAGGTCGCCTTATAACCAGCATTGTTGAACCCATTCAAGTTACCGGAGCAAGTCGTGCTACTTGCCTCAGATACCAGATGGTCCTTAAGAATTC
The DNA here is from genome assembly GCA_007115705.1 of Dactylis glomerata. Classification (NCBI taxonomy): domain Eukaryota; kingdom Viridiplantae; phylum Streptophyta; class Magnoliopsida; order Poales; family Poaceae; genus Dactylis; species Dactylis glomerata. The sequence goes on along the minus strand of QXEO01000149.1, from coordinate 1,762,734 downwards.
CTTTAGCAACCGTCTTCATAGTTGTTGAAAGGCGCTGAACAACTCGGTCATAACTCGAAGATGGATTCCCTTTCAGGGAAAAGGGATCTGACGTCGCTCTCATGGGCAAGAACATGGTTCCATGGATTTGGAGAGTTGTCTCGTAATATCGCAGGTCGGGATGAGGTAGACTTCGGTGGCGCTGGGCTTTGGAAGTAGGAGGAAATCTCATAGTTGGTGGTGATAGTTTTTGTTGTGACTCTCTGGAGAGGGGAGAGTCCTCTTTTATAGGCTCAGGGGTAGTCGAACAGGCCGTGTGGGGAGTCGAAACGAAAGGTCGGGAATTGAAGTCGAAATTGAATCGTCTCCGCATTCAAGGTCCACTGAGAAAGCGTTTCTGAAACGTGTAGTCGTTCCTTACCGTATTTTTTTTACGTGTTGGCCACACTGGCACACTATGAGGGGTGTAACATATTTATCCTCCTAAGGTCACGGCTTAACGACGTCGTCTCTCATGTAGGTATGTCTCTCTAGGTATGTAAACCAACATTACGAGAGCGAATAATAAGAGTAGTAGGAGTGGTGATCAATCCATCCTGCACCCAAATCATTACTTCGTACATGGCTTTGCAAACCTCGTATTCTAACTCTTAGTCAACCTCACTAGATTTTTAAACCAATTTTTTTTTGAAATTTTGGGACCAAGCTCCCGAATTTTTTTTAATTTGCAAACAAAGTCTAACGTTGCCTAACTAGGGTTTTGGGCAACTCGGCCGTAAGGTGATAACTTCTTGTATTGTAAAACTTTCGGCTTGCTGAATTTTGGGGAAAAACATCCATACAAGGTGTTACTTGTTGGGCTTACAGGTCCAAACCTTGTTTATTACAGGTAATAACCGAATACAATTGCTCATGGGTCGACCGTACTCTATTGTGTCTTCACCTTGTATCCGCGGCATCCTTTAGTCGTTCCACGTCACTGAGGTCTTGGAGCTCCATTCTCTGCACATTTATCCGAGTAGTGTCCCTTCTGTTTGCACTTGTAACAGGTGATCATTCGGATGTCTCTTTTCGCGCTATCTTGCATGTTCACTTTATGATGCAATTTTGGGCATTTGCTCACATAATGTCCTAGCTCCTTGCATTTGAAGCACATCACCTTGCTGTTGTCCTTCTTCCCTTTTGGCCTTTCTAGGGCTAGAAGATCTCTCACTTCATTTTCTTCATATTCCACTATGGTCGTGGGAAAACATTCTCTCTTCTTCGAGCAATTCCTAGACAAGTGTCCTTCTTCTTCACATGAGTAGCAACACTTAGTGGTAGGGTAGTGTGCTGTCCACGTGTCTTCATCCTCCATCTTTCTTTTGAGTCTTCCACCTTCAGGGGTCCTTTCTGGCAGTTGGTTCATTCTATCCTTAGCTTGTTGATTAATTCGTTTCACCGTGGAATAAAACTTGCATTCAGCAGGAATATGATCTGTTCCTTCACATAGAAAACAAGTAACTTGGCTCATGGGGCACTCTCCATCATGGTGACTCACATCACAGTAGGGACACTCTCCATGACAGTCCTTAGAGGTGTGTCCTATTTCTCCATATCTCTCACAGGCTTGCTGTGTCACTTCAACATCAACCCTTGCTGATCTTCTATCGAGAACATCTTGTGGCAGGCTGTTATTATTTCTAGGCATCATTTGTGACATTATTTGTACTATTCGTGAATGGTTGTCCAGTACTTGTTGTACTCCCATAGGTAAATCCCTACCATCACGATTAGCCAAACTCTGAGTCATCATTTGTGTAATCCTTGTATGCGCTTCAACTAACTGTTGCATTGCTATTTCCAACTAAGGGTTATTGTGATTGTTCTGCCATTGAGGATGCATCTGTTTGGGTTTAGGACAGGTTTAGGCCTTAGCGTAGATGAGGGTTAGACAGAAAAGATCTAAGGAAGATCTTACCCAAACATAGCAGGTCAAGAGAAATCATCTTTCTACAAAATTATAACAAGCATTACAACCAGCACTCGATTTCATAGAAGATCACATCAAACATAGATCCTCAAGCACAACAAGTCAACTACAAGTTTTAGGAAAACAGGGTTCAAAAGGGTCATACCACTAGGTGGCACGACTAACATTACAAGATCGTCGATTTATTACATAATGTGGTGGTCTCACTACTTGAACTGCGCAAGATACGCTCTAGTGTTTCCTGTCTTGCGTCGCTTCACCACAGGGCTAGGTGGCGCCACAGGGGTCTTCTCCACAGAATCTCCCTCTATCATGGGCTGGCAAGGCTCTAGCTTCTCAGGCTCTGCTCCACTCTTCTCCGAGGTCGACTCCTTCTTCTCTTCAGTAGGTGTTGATCCTTTCTTGGGTGGCCAAGGCTTGTACTTCATCAGGTCCTTGTGAAGATAAATGCACTATCCTCGGAAGCCTACAATCTGGGCCTCCTGATCCTCGACCTTTCCCGACAGCTTATCATTGGCGGCCTCAAGTGTTTTGTTCTTCTCCTTCAGCTTCTCTATCGTGCTCTCTAGTTGTTCTATCTTCTCATCCTTCTGCAGAAGCTGGTACTTGGCATCATCTGTGGCATCCATCTCGCTGCGCAGCATGTCCTCCAGGTTGAAGGCATAGGATCCCATGTCCTCTAACTGTACCTCAGTCCACGGTAAATCCTCACGACGCCCTGGAGTCCTGAAGGCCCATCCCTCGTGGTTACGCCTCCCAAACTGGTAGATGGAATTGTCCAACTCTGATATCTCCTGGACGTACATACCACATATGCGAGCTAGTGCCTCCTCCATGGCCATCATGACACCAGTCTCCCAACCGGGGTACATCCTCGAGTACACCACTGTCTCCGTGGGAGTACCAATGGTGCGACCCTCAATCCTGGTCTCAATCTCCCAGCGGATGATCTCGGGAACCACACAGGGTATCACTCTACCACGAAAAGTGGGAGGTGATAGGTTCAGCATCCGAGAGAGGCGGGATAGCTGATCACTAAACATCTCGTCGTCATCGTCATAGGGGACCTTCAGCTTGGTGAACGTCATCTAAAATTTGAAAGAAGAACAGTGTAAGTAAAATGAAAGTGATAAGCCTTACGAGAAAAATAAAACAGACCGTAGTTATAATGCAACAAAATTTTCAAAATACATTCTAAGCGTAATGATATCCATTTGATATCATTTTTGGGTTTCCTAGTCTAGTCCAAACCTAGGGTCTCGATCCTACAGGCAACACTATGCTCTGATACCATTTTGTAACGCCCCAACCTTGAGATCAAGGTGGAACATCTGTGTTAAGTGCTATTCCCTGGATCAATGATAGCACCACAGAACAAAATGAATTATTCATTGCATAGTATCAAGATTTCATCGCAGATCCAGATACAAAACATTTAAATCTTACAATTTTCACAGCGGAACATAACAAGGTGGCATGGAGCCTCCATCTTCATCACGTGCCACAGGCAACCATGTTGGAATGTAAGCTCGAGATCCTACTCCTGGTTCCTTACTCGAATAAAACCTGCACGTTGAATATGCAGCCCCAAAAGGGGTCAGTACAATGATGTACTGGCAAATGACACATATTTGGTGGCGGTTATGGGGAGCCTATCTACATGAGTATTTGGCTGGTGGATCTCACAGGCTGATTTGCATAAAGCCAGTTTTATCCTATAGTTCTTTCTCAAAGTATTACTTTCAAAGTTTTATATTTTCAAGGGTCGAGATAACCCCCAATAACCACATACTAGCTAGGCATGTAGCACTGGGCGAAATTCGACAAAGTCGGAACCTCAGGCACCACCACCCCTCGGAGTGTATGGTCCTTAGTTCCTACCTAAGGGTTTCTAGACAGATTTTAATCATTCAGAAGAGGTGATGAGATTATTCCGTACATTCCATGTCTAGAGACTCAATTGTCCATAACCGAGGACACGGCTAATCGATTAGTTTTAACACCTTGCAAGGGTTGTGCACTTTCACCTTACGATTCATTTTATGCCCATACATAAAATGAAACGAGACCTTTTAGAAGGAGAGGACAACTAACTTGGCAAGCACCGTTCCCAACCTACAATTCAACTACCACCACTTCTTGCCGACAAGTTGCACTCCCACATTCTAATCAGTCAAGACAGAGCCCATAATGTCATAAGGCTGCACTGGAAGTACACTAAGCATGGAAGACATAGCCATCTCTTTGTTCCTGGGTGGCAAACCACAAGTGTACGCCCAGGCAGCAACTACACGTAGTGTAGCCCCAGGTCGCCACTCAACATCGCCTCCATCATCAAACCGATCCACCCAGGTATTTCATTTTAGTTGAAGTTCTTAAGTTGTTCACAAAACACCTTTCAAGTGATCTTAGCATGGCATCAAAATTTACAAGGTATTTAGCATCCTATCAGGTGGGGTTTGAGGGATTGCTACACACTACTAGGATCTAAGCATTTGATAAAACAGTTGAGTAAAACACCTATCATGCATACTACAAGAGGTGAATATACTAATGCATAATAAAATGGGTAAAGGAACATGTGTGTCACTTGCCTCCAGATGAACACGGTGTTTCTCTTTCCTCAACTAAGCGTGTGGTCCTTCGCACCAACTATAGTGAAAGAAAGAAACAAGGTATAAACACTCCAAACATTCCCGAACAAGCAATTTAAGCAAACAAGGTATTTGTTTGACCATTTAGTTTTATTGAGACGTTGTGATTGGGAGGGCATGGTAAAGATTATGAATGGAATTGAGGGCTTAGTTGGGAAGGATCAGTATGATTTGAGAGGGAAATGGTCTAAGCGACTTTTAAGAACGCTTGAACTACTCAAATGGTGCATTTGCAAGTTGAATAGTTCAATACCTGTAAACAATACTAAGTGGGTATTGGGTTTGGTATGAATGGTTGATATTTGGGGTAGGGCTCAATGGCTCGTTGATCAACATGGTGTATAACACATACTATGGTACGGTTATAACAACCCCACGTTAAGGGAATCTAGGCTTGAGATGAAATCATATTTTACTCAAGTAGCTCATTTGCTGTTTGAATAATTATATGGATTGACAAAGTATAATAAGTGAAAGATCTTTATGCTCTATCAAGGCATATTGAATCTTGGGATATCTTATGTGGGTAACTCACATAAGAGACAAAATAGTGTAATAGTAATACTATCGAATAAGTGCAGAAACAATTATCCTTGAATAGTATATGTATTACACTTAGTCACTGGGCTAGGAAATAAGAAGCATTGAGTTACTCAATTAACTCATTTGTTAATTGAGTGATTCCATGCAAGGCTAAGGTTGATTTGACATGAATAAATGGCTATAGGTATAGGATAGGTATAGGTGATGTGTGAAATATGGCTTTAAGGTTCCTGATGAGTAAGTAGGATTTGGTTAAGTACTATGATGTTGATTTGGTCAATACCATAGTAGCAAGGTGGAAACTAAGATTGAAGGTATTCACACTTTACTCAAATAACACTTTTGTAATTTGAATAAGTAGGTACTTAGCAAGATAGATCTAAGTAGACATGATCTTGATCAAGATGCTGTTCAGATAACATTGATGTCTAGGCATGAAATGTGGGATTTACTAAAGCAGAAAGGATAGAGCTAAAGGAAATGGTTTTTGTTCCTATAGTCGAATTTACTCAAATCCTCATATTTGGATTCAAATAATAGTGAAGTGTTTCAAATAGATATGGGAGTGATACTAATGGATAGCTTGCAGTAAAGTGAAGTCACTGCAAGTGGATTTATTCTAAAATAAATTTTAGAACTTTAGATATGACCAAAATAGTGATTTGAGAAGATTTGAATGCACAAAGTGTGTGCGCGTATCAAGTTTGGATTTTTTTTGATCCTATGATGTTCTACAAGTTCTAAGGAATCCAGAGACTATAATTTCATAATTTTTGGACACTTGGTTCAAAGGATATGAATTAAACAATCTAACAGAAGGTTCAATCCCAATTTGAAAATAGTTTCAAAATGAACCCATGAAATAAGAGATTTTATTGTACTACTGGATTCTACAGGTTTCAAGGATTCCAACGGTATAACATTTGCTAATTTTGGACCTACAGATCAAAAGATATGAATTTTGCAAGATTGAAACCAAATCTGGTTTGAAATTCTAAATCGAATTTCTGTTTGGACCAGAGGCCGACACGCGGAGTGTTCTGATTGGTTGGTACCGTTTCGGGTGGATCAAGTTTGTGGGCCGTTAGATCTTAAGTGGATCAAACGCACCAGATCTACTGATACCTCTTCGTTTAAGTGAAGCGATCTGGGCTTTTGGATCTCGATCGGACGGACGATACGAATCGGAGAGGAGAGAAGCTCACCCAGGGTTTCCGTGCGTCGCCGGCGGTGATCTTGCGCACTGGGGGTGGACGTTGCCGACGGTGCCGAGGGTTCTGGTGGTGACGAAGGTGCGAACGAGGTTCAGCTTGACGAGGGAAGTCCGATGGTGGTGACGGCGTCGTCGATTTCTTCCTGCACTCGCGTAGAGAGGTGACTGGAGCGGAGATGGTCTTCGGGTGAGCGTCGACGAGCTCGATTTGCTGCAGAAGAAGTTTGAAGGGGGTCAGGGGTGTGCGTCGGTTCAAGCCGAAGAGGATAGAGGCGAGGGGAGGGGCTCGGGCTCACCGTCGTTAGCGAATCCTACCGGGGATGCTCGCAGACGAGCGGACCTCCGACGAGGAATTTGAGCAGCCTGGCGGCCTGGTTCGAGGAGAGGAGGGGAGGGGAGTGAGAGGAGGGTGCGGGGTACTTATAGGCGCGGTCTTGATGGCCATTACTCGGGAGAAATCAACGGGGGTGTTACTCCGGCGACCGTTTCCAGAAACGGAGAGAGAGAGGGAGAAGATTGCGGGAGGAGGGAGATGACACGCGGGGCCCACATGGCAGCGATGGGAGAGAGGGCAAGGGGGGTACCGGTTCGGGGCGGGGCGTTGCTGGGCCGAGGCTGGCTTCTGGAGTTGGGCCGAAAGGCTTCCCAGGGTCCGTTTTCATATTTTTCTTTCTCCTTTTCTTTTTCCTTTTTCTGTTTTCTTATTTCTATTTTATCTTTTGCAAATATGCTTCAAATCAACTCAAACCACTTTCAGAAATTTCCTAAAATTCAAAGTATCAAAGTGGGATAGTAAGAAACAGGTTTTCAAAATAAAATAAGATTTTCCAATAAAACTTTATGAATTTAACAAAAGGGATTTTGCTTGCATAACAAAAGTAGAACTAGGGTTTGAGAATAAATCTTTTGAAAATAGGAAAATAATACTTTATAAAATAATGTTTGAAATTGTATTTTAAACTTAGTTTTTAAAATACAATATTTACTAAATAGAACACCTTTGTGATTCACTCCTTTGCAAGCAAGCTTGCATAGGTTTGAATAAAGGATGGAAAGTAGTAATTTGATTCTTGATCTTTCTCAAAGAAGTTCTTCAAGAAAATAATAGAAAGTTTTAAAAAAAATTTCAATTAAAGTTTCCAAATAAACTCAAAAGTTTCAAATCCCCATGAATTTCCAATCATTTCAAGCAAAACAAAAGCGAAAAAAATTTTCCCCCAAAATTTGATAAAATCTTGGGATGTTACAGTCGCCCAGATCTATAAGTTGGCAGCCCCACCACCACCATTTCATTCTTCTCCATCCAACACCAAACTAGATCTAGGTCGTCCTCCTCCTCCCCACCACCTCAATTTCTCCATTCTTGCCTTCATTCTTGGTTTTTAAACCTACTTTGCTCCATAGTTTTGAGAGGGGAAGCCTCTCTAAGTTGTAGATCTACTAAACCAACTAGGTGAGTTGTTAGAGGACATGCATGTGGATGTTTTGTGTGGCCGGTGGACATCTCGCGTGCGGTGTACACTAATGCATGCTTGTGTGTGGTGCATGAATGTTTACAGGTGACGAAGAAGCAAGAGCATGTTGCTTGCTATGGCGTGGTGCATGGATGTTTGCCGAAATGTGGATTAACTTCCGTTTCGGCAAATTTTTGCACTACCCATACGTCCTATTTTTAGGAGAGGTCATGCCGAATTTTTCCGGCGACCATGCATGCATGCATGTGTGTGTGTGTGTGTGTGTGTGAGTGCATGATGATGTGTGATTCTAAGGTACTCTCTTTTCCCTATACCGCGCAGGCAACCATGGTCAGACACATGAGCAAAGGTCAAGTGGCTAGATACAAGGAACGCGCGGTGGCCGATATGAGGATGAACAAGAGGACCCACATAAGATGTCTGTGTCGAACATGCAAACTCGGGAGCTTACTCGACCCTGATTCCGCAGACCTGGAGAGTCACCTGCTCACGCGTGGTTTCATGCCCGGCTATGATTCTGAAGATGACAAGGACGTCAACAATGGTGTTTCTGAAGACGAGGGCGTACATGATGATCATCACGAAGGAGATGGCGGCGGCGGACATGATGATGATCATCACGAAGGAGATGGCGGCGGCGGACATGATGATGATCATCACGAAGGAGATGGCGGCGACGGACATGATGATGATGGAGAAGACGCGGCGTCAACGGGCACACAGACACGACTAACCTCAGCCTTGCAGGACCCACATGTTCAGGAACTGCTCCTCAAGGAGACGAGCAATGCGAAAGCTACTGCCAGAGAGAAAGCCAAGCTAGAGCAGATGGAGATTGACGGGAAAACTCCGTTGTTTCCTGGGTGCCGACCCAAGGATACACGCTTGAGCGTCACGCTCAAGGCTCTGGAGATGAAGGCGGAAAGCAAATGGACCGACGTAAGCTTCAATAAAAACATGAGATTTTGGCAAAAACGTCTTCCCAAGGGAAACACGTGTCCAACTAATATCGAGGAGGCCAAGAAAATCGTGTGCCCTCTGGACCTGCCGTACGTTAAGTACCACGCCTGCATCAATGATTGCGCACTTTATCGGGATGAGTACGCGGAGAGAACCACATGTCCGGTGTGTGGCCAAGGATGATACAAGATAGGGAACAAGAAAGTACCTCGGAAAGTGGTATGGTACTTCCCTATCACTCCCCGTCTGCAGCGGTATTTCGTAGACCCTAAGGAAGCAAAGCTCATGCGATGGCACGCGGATAGGAAGAAGACCGAAGATGATCCGCATAAGGGCAAGATCCTGACACACCCTTCGGACGCTAGCCAGTGGAACACACTTGACATCGACTTCCATGAGTTCGGGGCTGATCCAAGGAACATCAGGCTTGGTATGAGCACCGATGGACTCAATCCATTTGGCAACCAGAGTAGCACGCACAGTACCTGGCCCGTGTTTGTATGGCCGTACAACCTCCCTCCATAGTTGTGCACCAAGTAGAGATACGTACACATGTGTATTCTGATTCAGGGCCCAAAACAGCCAGGTGTCGACATGCATTTGTATCTCGGGCTGTTGAAAGAAGAGCTAGCCATGCTGTGGGAGATGCCTCCTCGTACGTGGGATGCATACTCAGAAGATTATTTCCCTTTGAGAGTCGCGTTGTTCACGACGGTGCAGGACTATCCAGGTTACAGTTACGTCTCTGGCCAGGTGAACCACGGACACAACGCATGTGTCAGGTGCATGGATAAGACCCCGCATCTCCAGCTACCAAGGGATCCCAGTTCCTCGAAGACCGTGTTCCAATGGACTCGGATGTGGCTTCGAATGGATCACCCGTGGAGAAAGCGCAGAGACCTGTTCAACGGTAAAGAAGAGCTTGAAAAAGCCCCACGTCCGAGGAGCGGTGAAGTAATCGATGACATGCTGGAAAACTGGGAAGAGTGCCCTTTGCCGGGAAAGAAGCATCCAAGGACAAAGCCGCTGCATGGTGTGTGGAAAGCGAGGTCAGTTTTCTGGGACCTGCCGTACTGGAAATACCTCCACACGCCCCATAGCCTTGATGTCATGCACGTCATGAAGAACGTATGTGAGAGTCTGCTGGCCACTATCGTCAACATGCCGGATAGGACCAAGGACGGGCCGAAGGCAAGACACGACCTGGAATTCCTTGGCATCAAGAAAGAACTTCATGGTCCGCCCGATAACGATGATGATGATGAGATGATGGACGAAGATACTCAGGGTCCCCGCAAGAGGGCTAAGAGGAGGGATGTGGTGTTTCCCGCTGCCTGCTTCACTCTAAGTGAGAAGGAGCTCGAGTAGTTTTTTAAGTGCCTCCTAGGAGTTAAAGTTTCTCACGGTTACTCTGGGAACATAGGCAGATATCTGGATGAAGCGAAGAAGAGGTTCAGCGGGATGAAGTATCACGACTATCATGTGTTGATGACACAGATACTTCCCGTTGCGATCCGAGGGATAATGGACGAGCACGTCCGTGAGATGTTGTTTGGCCTCTGCAACTTCTTCGACGTCATCTCGAGGAAATCTATCGGCTTGAAGCAGCTCGATGCGCTGCAAGAAGAGATTGTCGTGATACTGTGCGAGCTCGAGATTTACTTCCCGCCCGCGTTCTTTGATATCATGGTGCATCTGCTCGTCCATCTCGTGGATGACATCATTCATCTCGGTCCGACATTCCTGCACAACATGATGCCGTTCGAAAGGCTGAATGGTGTTATCAAAGGATTCATCCGCAACAGGTCCCGTCTAGATGGAAGCATCGCCAAGGGCTTTCTGACCTACGAGTGCGTCTCGTTTTGCCAGAATTATCTACGCACCGAGGAGGACGACACGGACGACCCTGTTGGTCTGCCCAAAAGACGCACCTCGGTAGGTTTGCCGGATATGGTCACCGCGAGGGTTTTCGCGCCTTGCATGTCGGCGCGAAGGGTCGACGCCCCGACTTTGTCCGGGCACACCTCGTCGCGCTACAGCACATCGAATTGGTTGACCCTTCGGTGGAGGAGCACAAAAGCTTTGTAGAGCAGAAGTTCATTGACCTAGGTCGGCCGAGGAAGAAGGGAGACGTAACAAGAGAGCACAACTCCAGCTTCACGGCTTGGTTCAAGGAAAAGCTTCACGGCCTGCAGTCGACGCCTTCTACGGAGGATGAAAAACTCATTTTTGCATTATCACAAGGCCCCAGGCACAACATGAGGACATATCAGGCCTACGACATCAACGGATACAAATTCTACACCGAGGAAAGGGACAGGAGTAGCGAATATCAGAACTCAGGAGTAACGATGCTATCCTATGCCGATGACGAAGCCACCGTCAAGGAAAGATTCTTCGGAAGGATCGAGGAGATCTGGGAGCTCGACTACGCCGAAGAGAAGGTGCCGATGTTCCATGTCAGATGGGCCAAGAGCGTCCAGAAAGAGGGCCGGTATTTCACCACCATGGTTATACCCGATGCCTCCGCGAAGAACGCCTTCGCAAAAAATGAGCCATGGGTACTCGCGAGCCAAGTTGACCAATGCTTCTTCATCACCGACCCGTCAAAGCCAAGCCATGTTGTCATGAGGAGGGGCAAGAGGAGAATCATCGGAATGGAAGGACCCGCCAACGACCAAGACTTAGAAAAGAACGGTGATCCAAAGATCGAAGAGGAATTCGACAAGTACTTCGACAAGCCGACCGCCGCAGGAAGAAGGAAGACCACCCTACCTACTAAAGGTTGTCCGTTCACGAGAAGAAACCTCAACATTCCCGGCCTAAAGTATTCAACAAATGCGAGGAAGAAGGGCAAGAAGATTGCAAAGAGACGCTAGCTCTAGCTAGCTAGCGCGGAATCGAGATCATGACATTTTTTGTGTATGCATGCGTTTACTCGAAACTATATAGACTATCATAATATTTGTATGTGTGTGTATAGATATCGATGTTCGTGTGACACGACGATATATATTCGTGGTTTTTTGAATAAACTAACTACTATGATACTCGCAAATGAAGTGAGAAAAAGATGTGACATGACGATGTTTGTGTTTTTTTACTATTACAAACTATTATTTTGAAGTAACTTGTATTTGTTAGAAATTGTGAAAAAATAATTTAAAACTATTACAAACTATTATTTTAAAGTAACTTGTATTTGTTAGAAATTGTGAAAAAACAATTTTAAAAAAAGGTGTGAGGGCAACCAGCAGGGTTCGAACCCTGGATCCCCCCTCTGGCTACAGAGAACGCTACCACTGAGCTAGTGACCGAATGTTGTCAAATGCCATGTGCTCGCGCTATTTGACTAAGTGTCAAATATGCGTGGCGCATATAGCACAAAATGCGCCACGCATAGTTGACACTTAGGGAAATAACGCTTCGCCGGCCAAGAGTTCTCTCCTCTTCCCCATTTCCCCCCCGATCGAGCTCTCTGCCATAGCTAGCCCGATCTCGCGATGCTGCTAACCCTAGCCGCCGCCGGTCAAAGCCGCCGCCACCGCTCGAAGCCCCCGCTCGAAGCCCCTGGTCGAAGCCGCCATCGCCGCTCGAAGCCGTCGGCCGAGGAGGAGCAAGCGCCGCCGGTCGAGGAGGAGCAAGCGCCGCCGGCCGAGGAGGAGCAAGCGCCGCCGGCCGAGGAGGAGCAAGCGCCGCCAGCAGGCCACAGGGATCTACGAGGCGCTCGTGCTCCGCGCCGTCCGCAACATCAATGAGATCATCGTGGCCAAGCTCGTCGGCGTCGACGTCAGGTGAGCCTCGGTTTAAGGAAGCAAAGCCTCAATCCAGTATCAGAAAATGTTGAATCCGAATCATCCGTGGCTAGTGGCTGCTGCTGCGCTCTAGCTGTAGATTCATGATCCGATTGCCAACTGCATAGTAGCATCAGGGGTTCTAGTGAGTTGCTCTGGGCTAGTTAGTGCTGAACTGGGTTGCTAGTTAGTGCTTAATATCAGTGATTGGGTCATGGAGCCAAACTAATGGTTACATTTTGCATGAGTTAGTTGCTCTGGGCTTTGTATTCATTCCTTCGAATCAAAAACAAAGTGACTATTGCTCATGTTTATTGCTGAGCTTCTTATTCACGCTAATAAGAATATTTGGTTTAGAACAAATCATGCTGCCATTGCTATTGATTGTCTGGTACTTTAGTAAGTGATGATATTAGTCCACTAGAGGTCCTTTTGTTGAACAAGAACAGTTCCAATACGTATGTTAAGTCCTAGAAAGAGAAATAAGAGAGTATGTAAGTTAAGGTTAGAGTACAAATAGGAATAAAACATGCACAGAAATACAGTGGTGAAAAGGAAAAATAACAGCAGACAAAACTCCTGGGCAAACAAAGTGGATAGAAATATAAATTCAGAACACTAAGCAGCAAGAGCCATGATTATACTTCTTAAAATAAGATATTATTGCTCCGAAAATTGGTTTATCTCTTTGCAACCAGTTGTTTAACATGGCTGCCATCTATTTGAAGCTCTCTCTTTAGAAAATTGATACCCTATAGGGATGTCGTCCTTTATATTTTGTCTCATTACTCAAATATAATTAATTGCCATTTGTTAGTGTTAGATCACTGTTTGGTATCTGGCAGTATCAGCACATTGGAAAGAGTTATTTATGCCTCTAGTTTTGTTTGATAGCATGGTCCATCCTTTTTAGATACTTTTTCAGTATAAAGATTGCAAGAAGTGATAACTCAACTCTGCAAGCACAGTGAGTAGCAACACACCACACCATGAAAACTACATGGTTTTCAGTATAATCATGCTGGTTTTCCAGCACCTTGATTTCGTTTGGAAAAAAAAACCCACACTTGGTTGAAAGAAATAAGTTCCCTTGTATCTTACTATACTTGTTTATGATGTCAAAGACTAGCCCATTTGTATATTGTGTTTAAACAACCTTTCACTGTTTCATGAGTTCCAACAAAAAAGTGCAGCCCGGGATATTGCATATCAAAAGATGTGTTCACCTTCCTCTATTATTTTGTATTAGAAAGTTAAAAACAATAAAAGTTTGCTTTTTTCCTATAAGGTGTTGTTGGTTCACTTAGATTACCCAAGTCCTAAAAGTTTGTATCTTACCCACACTTGTTAAGCGACATTCTATGACACACTGGTTGCTTGCTCATTCACTTAATAACAGCCAGGCATAAATTTCTTAAATAATAATGGCTAGTGAATGCTTCCAGTACTTAACATATATTAGTTCTAGAATCAGTGCTAGTGCAGGCTGATTCAATAATTCACATAACTGGTTTTATCACCATGTTTCTTACATTGTCATCCTGGGCTCAAAAGTTTGTGTTTCTATGCTCAAGTTTTGAAGGTTCATATTCAGTTGTGTGTGCCATTTAGTTAAATTCAGTTCAGATTTCCTGGCTATGATTCAAAGTTTTTGTTGAAGGTTATTTGTTATCTGAGCAACAGCAGTTCTCCTGCATGCAGTTATAGTAGAATTTGCTTATATGCTGATGCTTCTGCTAATGTTATTTAGAAATTTGTTAATTCCTGTTGAGATGTTCTGCTGATGCTTCTTGCTGCTGCTTATATGTGCACTGCTGATGCTGCTTTGCTGCTGCTACTGCTTTGCTGCGGCTTTGCTGATGCTGGTGCCTTGCTGCTGCTGCTGCTTTGCTGCTGCTTATTGCTGGAATATGTGAATTGCTGGAATATGTATATATGTGAATTGCTGTAGGTTATTTCTAAATGAGTTGCCCATTTCTCCCAAAATGTCGATTTACTTCCGTTTCGGTTGAGAAATGGGCACTCCTAGGTCAAAAAAACAGCAAAGGTCATGCCGATTTTTTCGGTCGACTCTAGCTTAATTAATTATTGTACTAATTAAATTATTACATATTTTGTATGAAGTGCCAACATATCGAGCGGAGACAAAGACGTCGGGGCTGGCCCTTCTCGGCCCATGAGCGTCGAAGAAGAAGCAAGAAAAGCCAACCTAAAGTTTTGGCGGCTTGGCGATGACTTGAGCGGGTCCGACGAGGAGGCCGAAGAAGCTGCGGCCGATGAAGTTGGCGAGGAGGCCGAAGAAGGTGCGGCCGATGAAGTTGACTCGGAGTCCGAATATGACTTCGAGGCCGAAGAGGCCGAAGATGGCGACGACGCCGAAAGCAGCAATGGCGACGAGGAGGATGACTTAAGTAGTCATGGTGGTGGTGACCGCATGGACATTGGTGGATCGGACGCCGCCGCTAAGAAGAAGAAGAAGGAAAGGCAAGATCGGACACCGCCGGTACTCGACACCAAGCTCGAAGAGTTCACGCATGTGAAACCGAGTGGCCAACCCGTGGAGCCTGCGAAGCTTGCCGCTGGTTACGGCCTACAGCTCGGGTGCATCGTGCGGGAGAGCATGAGCATCAACCAGAAGAACATAAGAGCTAAGGGCAATACGCGGTTGCGCGAGCTACTCATAGAGAAGCTTCACAACCGGTACCAGTTCCCAGAGCCGTTCAATAACAAGAAGCTCAAAGGGAACAAGGCCAACAAGTTAGCCCTCACGAGGATGAGCACAGCCTTGAGCAGCTGGAAAAGCCGAGTGAAGAAGAGGATTCTCGCCGACAAAAGTTCGGAGGAGATAAAGAAGGCCGAGCCGATGCTCGACGAAGATGAGTTCATCAAGTTCAAGGATGCGTGCCTCACTCCGGAAGGTATTGAATGGACCGAGTGGGGGAGGCGTATGCGGGACCTCAACATAGGTAACCAACGCTGCGGAGGCGGCGGTTACCGAGGAAAGAAGGCCGTTTGGGCAAAGGAGGATGCCGAGTATGCCCGTCTAGGGAAAGAGAACCCGTGGCACAAATTCACGGACGAGCAGGTGATGCAGTTTGTCCGTGCCCGCTACTATCTCCACCCCGAACTCAAGGAATTCGTTACCGACGACGATGATGTGAGGAAGCTCCCAGAAAAAGCTGGTAAGGAATTTACCGCGCATCTCGATCGAGTCGATATGCGTTCTAAATTTCTAAATGGCCATCTCTTTCCTTCTCTGCAGAGAATCAAAGAAAGATCTTGTGCTTCAAGTGCGAGCTCGTCCCAGGGGTCGACGGCGGACCCGCGGTGGGACACGCCCTTAAACAGGGCGATAAACGTGATCAAGGGGAGAGCCAAGTCCTTGCCGCCGACTTCAGCTGGCCGCGTGGCCGGCTATGGTACGTACGACAAGGTTGGCGACTTGAAGAAAGAGGACCCCGAGGCGAAGAAATAGAGGAAGGCCGTGGCAGCGGCGGCGGCCGCCGCAAGTGAAAGACGGGAAGTTGAAAAGCTTCGGGAGCAGATGCCGGACCTGATCGCCCAGCAAGTGCAACAGAAGCTCCGCGAGATCATTCCCGATGAGATGTGGGAGGGGCTTGCTGCTTGGAATGCGGCAGGTCGACGAGGGGCGCTAGTGGTGCCCAGCATCTCCGGCAGCAACTCTATCCAGCACGTGTCGCCGGATGTGGTGACACCCGATACCGCCAACGTCGAAGAGGCGTAGCCGGCGGCCGCTCCGGTGCCCCCTCCCGCCGCCGCCAACACGAACGCGCACCGGCCGGAGGTCGCTCTGGTGACACCACCTCCCACCGATGCCAACATCGAGTAGCCGATCACACTGGTGCCTCCTCCCGCCATAGCTAAGGCACAACCGACGGTGCTTTGTCGTAAGGCATCTCGGCGGGAGAATGATACCGGTGTCTCAACATTAGCCAAGCTCAACGCCATCTCCAAGGTAATGACTCTGGCCAGCACATTTCATTTCCTTTGCCTTTGATGACTATAGCTAGCCAGCGACATCTCACGATATGCATGCAAACTTGTTTTCCCACAGGACACACCTTGCACACTTTTGCATTTCGTGGATGGCGAGCTGAAGGATGTTGCCAAGGGCACAATCATTCAGCCAAATAGCACAGTCATGCATCACAAGGAGATGGTCTCAGCGGTGTTCAAGGCCTGGCTGGCTCGGGTGTTGCCGGGATGCGAAGACATTGACCCCCCACCCAACCTCAAGGCGCCGATGAACATAAGACCCTTGCGGGTTGCTTCGGCTGGGTCTTGACATGGCCGAAGACCCAGATTCGGCTTGTGAAGGAACAACAAGTTACTCAGCCGCCGCCACGCATGGAAAAAGTTACTGAGCCGCCGCCATGTTTGGCACCAGTTACTGAGCCAGCGCCGCCACGTATGGCGCCACCGCCTCGGCGGCCACAACAAGTTGTCTCCGCCAACACCTCCCGTCACCAGAAGTTGTTGGCCGCCGCTTTACCGCAGCCACCACCAGCACCACATGGCAAGGCCGCCGCTACATCATACCCAGTATTGGTTGAGGACATCAACGATGATGATGATGATGATGACAACCCAGATGACTGGCTCAACACCGGCGCCACCGATTCTTTGTTCATGCCAAACATGGAAGAACCCTACCGTGTCCGTGAAGATCAAAATGCTCGCACCAAAGCATGCACGCGTTTGGACTTCTATGGTGCCCTAGAGGAGACGCCTCCGGATGCTGGCGCCGCTGATCCTAAAGTCAATACGGGAAATATTTTCAGCCCCAACACAATCCATAAGGTGGTGAGCGGCGGTGAGCAGTTGGCAACCGACTGTGGTGAGCAGTTGGAAACCGGTGGTCCCATCCAGAAGAAGCACCACCGGAAGAGGACCAAGAAGGATAAGCCGTCTGCGAGCCAGCAGCCGATCGGTCCGAAGAGGCCCAGGGTTCACGACGACCCGATGCCACAACCCGCTTAAGGGCACCTTGCAGGGCATAATTCATGAAGCTGGAAAACCGATTATGACTGAGGAGCAGGTCGCCCACGCGAGTGGAGCGATGGTGAGCCTTATGCACGGTATTCTGTTTCTAGAGGAGGGCCTTCTTAAGGAAACAAATCCATCGTACCCCGTTTTCACGGTGAAGGTTCCAGCGGACGTGGGCTTCATCGATGATCACCCCGCGGATATCTTCTTCATATCGTACAAGGACGTCTTCAAGCTTTTCAGTGCCAAACGGCTGGACTATAACTTGGTCCGCCTATACGCGCTCCAGCGGGCGATGAAGGTCAACAGAGAGGAGAACCCTAGCGTCGCGATAGCGGACCCCTACTTCATGCGTGAACGCATGTTGATGAATCCAGCGAACCGTTCCAGAGCAAAGGAGTACCTCCAAAAGTTACTACTGGACAACAAGAGTACAAAAGACATTCTTCTTCCTTACTTTCCCGAGTAAGTGCACACTCGCTCGGCCGCCGTAATAACTTGTGTCATTTCTTAGTTTTCAATAGCTCCTTTTCCAACATTCTTTCGTTTCATCTGTTTTGCGCAGAGACATATACTGCACATTGATCCTCGTTGCCCCGAGGTACTCAGTAGCCGTCTACTTAGACTCGGGGAGTGAGGCAAAGACAAAAAACTATGCCTACATCAAGGGTGTTCTAGATGATGCTCTCGAGGGATACGCCAGAAAGGGAGGCGACTTCAGGAAGGGGGTGGAAAATGTCAAGGACAGCAGACACATGTTCAAGCACGTAATCAAGTTCCCCTGCGTCAAGCAGCCGCCTAACAGTGTCAAGGAGGCCTTCTACACCCTCCATCACATGCGGGCGATCATCCAGAACGAACACAGGCTTACGACGCCAGCAAGTGTCCGAGGATGGGCCGAAGAGCATGCAAGGATCGAGGACGCTGAACTTAGGGACGACTTCTTCTGCATCTAGAATAAGATTGCGACTATCTTGCAAGAAGATGTCATCACAAGGGGCGGAACCTTGTCCTACGCCAGACCGTTGGCTAAGCGCGAGATCGAAGACCGGCTCCAAAAATAGCGTGACACTAGGACATGGACAACGAAAGATTGCTACAAACCATTCCCGGAGCCATGTCAACCAAAGTCTTCATGATTCTTCCTAGTCGTTTTCACATGTATGTCAATCAGTGTGTGCTTGAGTCATAAACTTTACCGTCTGCAACTCATTCCGGTGTGTGTATGTGTGTGAGGTGTAAAATTATAACTTGCCTTAGTCGAAAGCATCGTTGTTGGACTTATTTACTTTTGTATGCGGGATACTTATATATAACTCTTTTCTTAGCTCGAGTACTTTCCTTTGTCGACATGCATGTGAATCCTTTCATTCTTTCGGTTGCATATGATATATGGCTTTGTCGACATATGTAACTCTTTTCTTATAGCTTGAATACTATATATATGGCTTTGTCTACAGAGATGCCGAGATGCTACGTGGTGTACAAAGGATGGGTACCAGGAGTCTACGATGAGTGGGAGGATCGCCAGAAGCAAGTGAACAGGTTCAGCGGAAACTCCTACAAGGGGTATCCGACGAGAGAGCTAGCGGAAGCTAGGTGGAGGGTCCACCTCCTAGGAGAGCGGAGAAACAACAATCGGATGAAGACCTTGATGATCGTGCTCCCGGTCTTGCTCACCATTGCGGGTGTAGTCTACTCGGTCTTTTGGTGAGATGTGTAGTGTGTGTAATGTGTAATGTGTGTAATGCATGGACTTGGGCTATATATGCTCTAACACTTCTAATATTCGGGAACTTTGTCACTATTATGGTTCTAATTGTTTGTGATGATGATATATTTGTTTTGTACTGCATGCTGTGTATTCTGCAGTTATATTGTATACCTATATATATTCTTGTGCATTGCTATGTATAGATACCAGAAAATATCAGTTTTTTTGGACCTGTATGAAATATCAGTGGCGCATATTGTAGGTGTCTAGTGGCGCATTATGTATTAGTGGCGCATATAGCAATATGCGCCACGCATAAGATACTAATGGCGCATATGCTATATGCGCCACTAATATTGAACATATGCGTGGCGCATATTGGGATGCGCCACCAATAAACTATTATTAGTGGCGCGGCATTGGTGGCGCATCCCATATGCGCCACGCATATGCCAAAATGGTGCGCCACCAATAGGCTTTTTTCCACTAGTGCCACCTCTTGTGCTGCAAGCCTTTTTCTCAAAATAAAGTATTTTGGCACCTCCTTTTATTTTCAAAAAGTTTTATTTTCAAAACAGGAGCCAAGACCTATCTTAAAACAAAAGCTTTACCCAAACCTGAGTATTTATATAACTACAGGGATATACTGATGTGATCCCACTATTTTATAAACCTTTGATAAGTGGTCTTTCAAAACACCTTTGAGGAAACTTGATAAAGGAGATGATTATGTCTCCATTTGTTTCTAAAAATATCTACCAAAGCCTTACTCCTTTCCTTGAAACTCTCTTCAACTTCCCATGGCTTGATCACTATTTAGCACTTATTCAACCATTGCTTCTGGTGATGATAGATTATCTGCAAATGATTGACCATGTGTGGTGAGTTGACTTTGTGTGACTTTGTTTGACTTTGATGAGTTGCTTGAGTGCTGATATGATCTTTAGGTAGGCATGTGGCCTAACCTATTCAAAACCCATCAATGTATTTTATTGTCCATTGTAAATTATTTTCCTTCCATCTCTCAAATAAAACCTATCTTGATGCTTTCCTCTCAATCCTAAAAACCATAACTCTAATGTCTTACCATGAGACATTAGGAGCCCCTTCTTGAGGACTATGGCACTAATTAATTTTAGCCAAATAGAACACCCTTGAGGTTATAGGAACCATCCCCCCATCCAACCCGAAGAAGTTCCTCTCAATTTTCAAAATTATTTTCTTGCAGGTGATACGTCTTCAACGTATCCATAATTTTTGATGCTCCATGCTTGTTTTTACACCATTTGCTTAGTGTTTCGTTACACTTCGTGGCACTTTTAGGCATTTTCCGGAACTAACCTACTAACAAGTCGCCACAGTGCCAGTTCCCTGTTTTTTTGTTGTTTTTGTGTTTCAGAAAAGTTACACAGGAAATATTCTCAGAATTGGACGAAACCAAAACCAGTCGCCCAGAATTTCACCGAAGCTTCCAGAGAACCGAAGAGGAGACGGAGTGGGGCCACGAGGGGCCCTCACACCAAGGCGGCGTGGCCAGGGGCTGGGCCGCGCCCCCTATGTGTGAGACCGCCTCGGTCCACTCCCAACGATGCCCCTTCGCCTATAAAGACCCCCCGACGGGAAAAACCTAAAGACTCGATCAATTTTCTAGAATACACCGCGATCCGCCGCCGCCATCGACTCGAAGATCAGGAGGGTCCAGAAGCTCTTCCCGGCACCCTGCCGGAGAGGGGAATTGCCACCGGAGGTCTTCTTCATCGCCATGCTTGCCTCCGGAGCGATGAGTGAGTAGTCTACCTTGGACTATGGGTCCATAGTAGTAGCTAGATGGTTGTCTTCTCCACCATGTGCTTCATGTTTAGATCTCATAAGCTGCCCTACATGATTGAGATCACCGTTATGTAATTCTACATGTTTGGTTTGTTGGGATCCGATGAATATTGGTGTTATGCTTGAGTTGAAGTACTAAAATTTATCTTATGTTATCTCTATGTTGTTTATGATCTTGCATGCTCTCCGTTGTTAGTAGCTATCTTGGCCGAGTAGTTGCTAGTGACTCCAAGAGGGGGTATTTATGCTCGATAGTGGGTTCATGTCTCTATTTAATCTGCGAGAGTGACAGAAACCTCTAAGGTTGTTGATGTGCTGTTGCTACTAGGGGGAAAACAACATTCATATGCTCGAGGGCATATGCTTTGTTTACATTACACACTTTGCTTAATGCAATTATCTGTTGTTCGCAACTTAATACTCATGGGGTGTTCGGACGATATCCCCGTGATTGGATTATTAGTCATAGATGCAGTTGGATGGCGGTCTATGTATTTTGTTGTAATGCCCAGAGTAAATCTCATAGTGATCCTCTCATCATATGCACGTTGTCTTTATTCTATCAATTGCCCAACTGTAATTTGTTTACCCAGCATGTATTATTTTATCTTATGGAGAGACACCGCTAGTGAACTATGGACCCCGGTCCTATTTCCTTTATATTGCTATCACCTATTTACTTTACTCGCACTGTTTACTTTACTCGCATACTATTACTATTTTCCACTTGATACGCTCATTACTTTGTTTACAGCAAACCAGTGAGATTGACAACCTCATCGTAAGTTGGGAGCAAAGTATTTGGTTGTGTTGTGTGCAGGTTCCACGTTGCTACTAGTTAAAGATGTGCTAACTCGTTTTGATCGTGAAACGACGCCCTTGTTGGAGTGTCACTAGACTAGCAAGCATCACCTTCAGTCGTTTGGCTCCTTCCTCTCCTGATCGACATACCTTGGTTTCTTAATTGAGGGAAAAGCCATGCTGCTTTATTCATCATACCTTCCTCTTGGGGTTCCCAACTGGACGGTGAAAAGATAACACCACCATCACGCATCAAGCTCTTTTTCTAGCGCCGTTGCCGGGGAGGAAGAAGAAGACTTCTGCGAGGGGAGTTTTCACACGCACATTCTTTACTTTGTTTATTGTTTTGCTTTACTTTATTTATTTTACTTGCATCGTTTTATCAAAAAACCCAAAAAAAATTAGAATCCTTTGTAGTTATTTTTTTTACTTGTCTGCTTTTAGTCTTGTTAGAATGAGTAATCCTGAAGTTGAAGTTCGTACTTTTAAGCAACAAGGGGGAGAGAGCTTGAAATATGCTTGGTACCGTATTAGCAATTCTCATTATAGGTGTATAAAGAAGCATTCTACCATGATCCTCCTTAGAAATTTTTATGTTGGTATAACTAGTTGGTATAGGTACGTTCTTGATACTCTTACAGGAGGTAATTTTCTGGGTACTCCCGCTCTTGAAGCATGCACTTTAATTGAAAGCTTAGTGGGAGTACCACCTATTCATGTTGTTAAAACTGAGGTCACTTTGGAGGAAGTTCTAGAAAAGCTTAGCTCTTTAGAAAAAGGTTTGCCAAATATCCTTGATAATGCTAGCCGAGTTAATGAAACGATAGAAAGTATCAGTAAGAGAATCACTGTTTTAGAAGCTAGCACTACTCTTGATAGTCAAAACCTTAGGATTGGGAAACTAGAGGAATCCATGGAAACTTTAAGTTCAATTTTCTCTTCTCTTAAGTTTAAGAAAGAGAAAGCTTTTGGTGGAAAAGAGCAAAAATTTATGTATGTTCCCAAGATGTCTGTGCCTAAACCGCAGCATGTTTTTAAGATTGGTAAGACTTTTAGTTCAACTAAGAGTGACTTGCAGGTTGAATCATCTTTGGGAGCCTCTAAGGTGCCTAGTGTGGTAAGTGGTGATCTAGAGAAAACAGTTGATATTGATGCTTCATCACTTAATATTACTTGATTCGCAATTTTCCGCGCCTAGCTCAAAGGCGTTAAAGAAAAGCACTCTTGGGAGATAACCCAATGTTTTTACTTTCAGTTCTTTTTATTTTATTTGAGTCTTGGAAGTTATTACTACTGTAATGACCTCTCCTTATCCTTTTTATTTCGTTGTTGTGCCAAGAGAAGCCTCTAATTTGAGTGAGGTAAGATTTGGGGATGTTGCTGTCCTGAAACAGTTTTCAGTGCTGCACCGTAAAAATTTGTGAAAATTCTCTGTATATCTTTTGGACCTGCGATTTCTTGTGCATATGCCCCAGGTTATATCCAAACTTTCATTAGTTGAACACTTTTTGATTTGAGCAACAGAAAACCCCTCAAAAATTCGACCTTTGTCAGCTGTTCTGTTTTGATAGATTTCTGCCAATATTTGTGTTTGCCGCTTTATCGCTTTTTTTTGAGTTCTTTTGATCATGGAACTTTTGGGGAAATTGCTACAGTAGTATATGCTTTATATGTGGTGGTTTTAGGTTGAAATCTGAAGCAAAAAGGGTTGATTCTATGTTATGCTTACACTAATGTTGCTAATAGATTTGTGTTTAGTTTTGTATGAAGGAAGTTTTCAAGTGCAGGAATCGGAGAGTGATGAGATGAGTTGAAGAATAGACAAAAGCTCAAGCTTGGGGATGCCCATGCATCACCCCAAGAAATATCGAAGAAGTACAAGCGTCAAAGCTTGGGGATGCCCCCGAGGCACCCCTTCTTCATCAGCAAAAATCAGGTCACCTTTCAAGACACTATATTTTTATTGCTTCATGCATTATGCGTTTTTCTTGGAGCGTCAGTTGTTTTTAGTTTTCAGTTTAGTTTAGTTTAGTTTGCTGCAATAAATGGTTGGACCCCAACAAATTTCTTTTGGAGAAGTTGCCTTGCTTTTCATTTGCCAAGAACACTCCATTTTTTATTCTTATAATTTCAATGAGTGTTCTTCTTTTTCTAGAACTGCATTTAGCTTTCGATTTTCGCCTTGATATGTGTTCAGATCTTGTTATATCTTTTCATCAAGGTGTATTTTTGCCTCTGATCTTTATTGGTTTTCATCAAAAGAGGTGTTTATAAAAAGTTTGAATGGTGTTGGAAATGAGAAAAAGCTTTATGCAAAAAAAGTGGTACAAGAAGGAGCTTGTGTAGACTGCGACCTAGGCTTTTGCATGTCATGCTTGATGTCTTTTTGATAGTATGCTTAGTGGTTTTGCTGTAGCATGACTTATCTCAAATAACTGAGATTGCTTAATGAGCCTTTAAAACAATCATGCGTTGTTTTTATCGTTTGGAAGCATTATTTTGGTTTTCTCCTTGATGCTTTATTTGGGTTGACTTGGCGCATGCTCACACATGTTAGACTCTTACAAAGTCGCCAATTGCCTCTATGATCATTTAGTATTTGACTTTTTATGCCATCTTATGCTTCTTTTAATGTCGCTTTGTCGCTTTGCATGATTATGGCTGTTATTGCTCTCTTAGTTGGTCGCTCCCAGTCTTTTGCTAGCCCTCGCCTTGTACTGAGTATGAGCACTACTCGTGCATCCAACTCCTAAAAACCAAGTTTGCCAAAGTGTTCACCATATATACCTATTAGCAATTTGCTATTCCAAAGTACATTTGACTTGCTTTTATCTACTCTTCAAATTAAACTCTTACCAGTGTTATGCGAAAATTGGTCAGTAAAGCTCTCACGAACCGGAAGGCACACTTTACTTTTTCTTGTTCTTAAATTTTTTGACATTGTGGTCTCTTATGTTGAGTTGTTATGCTTGCAAGTTGTAAGTTGGAGACTAGCCCAACCATGCTGTCATGGGGCATGCTTTCAACATTGCACTTCTTATTTGAGTTGATATCGTGATCTTTTGTTTATGGATACTCGCGGTGTGAAATGAATTGGGAATCTTGCGGGATCATGGAGTTTGTATATGTGTTAGGGAAACGCCTGGGCCGCCAATCTAAGTCATGCATAATTCATGGTGGAAATTTGCAGCATACCCATAGTGGACATTCGACGACGCATCTCAAAATAAAAAGCTATACAAATGGTAAATAAAAGAGATATCGAGGTGTTCATTATCTGCTTGTCCTGTCATTTTGATGTGGGCTTGTTCCATGTCATCGGGCACGGAGGTACCCCATTGGCGGTTCTCGATGATACGTATATACTTACAATGACAAGAGCCTTGCTTGGGACTCTAAGTAAAGTAGTATGAGGTTTGGGTACTCGTATTCACGGGACACGAGGTTTTCAACTTATGATTTGTCATGCATATGCAGCGTAAGTGTTCTCGCATTAACTTTAACCATTCAAGATGCTTATGATGGGGGCAATGCGACCTCAAAGCCGGTAAGTACCATAATTTTTGAAGGTCTATAAAACTTGCAATCACTGCTTCCCTCCGCGAAGGGCCTTTCTTTTACTTTTATGTTGAGTCACCACCTTCTATCTTTATGCACAATTAAGAGAGCATAGTTGTCATTCTTAGTATAATGTGCATTTTCCCAAAGTTTTCATTGATTGATTCATATTGTTGGTTTCACTTGTTCTTAAATTATTTGTATCTAGTCGCCCTCTTAAACTTGAAGGTGTCCTATGCATTTATGTTTTGCTCTCCATGAAGGACAAGCTGAAAACCATTTGTATGTTTTTCCTTATGATTTGAACACACGTTTGACTTTCATTGTTTCATTTTCATGATCTTTTGTTTGTGTTCATTTTCATGTTATAACATGGTTGCTAAGTTTCTTCTATCAAGACCATATCTTTCATGCCCATGTTTTAAGTTCTTTTGATCCCAGTGCACAACGCTTACATAGATGATCAAGATTGTGTAGGTGCATGTCACCTCAAAAATTATTTCTTTTGTTATCACTTACCTACTCGAGACGAGCAGGAGTTAAGCTTGGGGATGCTGATACGTCTTCAACGTATCCATAATTTTTGATGCTCCATGCTTATTTTTACACCATTTGCTTAGTGTTTCGTTACACTTCGTGGCACTTTTATGCATTTTCCGGAACTAACCTACTAACAAGTCGCCACAGTGCCAGTTCCCTGTTTTCTGTTGTTTTTTGTGTTTCAGAAAAGTTACATAGGAAATATTATCGGAATTGGACAAAACCAAAGCCAGTCGCCCAGAATTTCACCGAAGCTTCCAGAGAACCGAAGAGGAGACGGAGTGGGGCCACGAGGGGCCCTCACACCAGGGCGGCGTGGCCAGGGGCTGGGCCGTGCCCCCTATGTGTGAGACCGCTTCGGTCCACTCCTGACGATGCCCCTTCGCCTATAAAGACCCCCGGACGGGAAAAACCTAAAGACCCGATCAGTTTTCCAGAATACATCGCGATCCACCACCGCCGTCGACCCAAAGATCGGGAGGATCCAGAAGCTCTTCCCGGCACCCTATCGGAGTGGGGAATCACCACCGGAGGTCTTCTTCATCGCCATGCTTGCCTCCGGAGCTGATGAGTGAGTAGTCTACCTTGGACTATGGGTCCATAGCAGTAGCTAGATGGTTGTCTTCTCCACCATGTGCTTCATGTTTAGATCTCATGAGCTGCCCTACATGATTGAGATCACCGTTATGTAATTCTACATGTTTGGTTTGTTGGGATCCGATGAATATTGGTGTTATGCTTGAGTTGAAGTACTGAAATTTATCTTATGTTATCTCTATGTTGTTTATGATCTTGCATGCTCTCCGTTGTTAGTAGCTATCTTGGCCGAGTAGTTGCTAGTGACTCCAAGAGGGGGTATTTATGCTCGATAGTGGGTTCACGCCTCTATTTAATCTGGGGGAGTGACAGAAACCTCTAAGGTTGTAGATGTGCTGTTGCTACTAGGGGGAAAACAACATTCATATGCTCGAGGGCATATGCTTTGTTTACATTACGCACTTTGCTTAATGCAATTATCTGTTGTTCGCAACTTTATACTCATGGGGTGTTTGGACGATATCCCCATGAGTGGATTATTAGTCATAGATGCAGTTGGATGGCGGTCTATGTATTTTGTTGTAATGCCCAGAGTAAATCTCATAGTGATCCTCTCATCATATGCATGTTGTCTTTATTCTATCAATTGCCCAACTGTAATTTGTTTACCCAGCATGTATTATTTTATCTTATGGAGAGACACCGCTAGTGAACTGTGGACCCTGGTCCTATTTCTTTTATATTGCTATCACCTGTTTACTTTACTCGCACTGTTTACTTTACTCGCATACTATTACTATTTTCCACTCGATACGCTCATTCCTTTGTTTACAGCAAACCGGTGAGATTGACAACCTCATCGTAAGTTGGGAGCAAAGTATTTGGTTGTGTTGTGTGCAGGTTCCACGTTGCTACTAGTTAAAGACGCGCTAACTCATTTTGATCGTGAAACGACGCCCTTGTTGGAGTGTCACTAGACTAGCAAGCATCACCTTTAGTCGTTTGGCTCCTTCCTCTCCTGATCGACATACCTTGGTTTCTTAATTGAGGGAAAAACCTTGCTGCTATATTCATCATACCTTCCTCTTGGGGTTCCCAACTGGACGGTGAAAAGATAACACCACCGTCACGCATCAGCAGGCATTTCATCAAACACCTTGTGTACACCATCTTCACTCCTGTTAACAGATTCAGTTTTCAGATGCTTGTATTAAGCTCATAGGTTCTATCCATAGCAATGCACCTATCTAGAACTCATCCTTGTCATCTAACCTTCCATTCTCTCCATTAGCACTTGGTGATTGAGGCCATCCTCTAGTTGTTTCAATCCTGTTTTCAAGGCTAATCAAATCAGTGACCATTTGACTATTATCAGGTGCACTTTTGCTCACACTTTTAAATTTCGAGATAAATTGTATAGAGACCATCCTATGACTTATTCCTCTTATTTTTGATCTAATCTAACTACCTATGCACTTGCATGTGCATTTTGAGGTATGCCACCCATTTATGTGGGGTGGTTTTGAAATCTAGTCAAAACTACTTCCATCTTGTATTTTTTCTCCATAATCTTTGGATCGCTTTTTAGCATTCGCCATAAATTCTCCCCTTGAGCCATTCCCTCTCTACTAACATTGGAAGTGTTATTCATGCATAAATACCACCCCTCCTCCATCCAAGATGCCTATTTACTTATCTCATCTTTCTTATTTAACAAATGCATGGGAATGGCAACCAAGCTATTCTTTGCACTCTATCTTATAAAATAAATTTGAGGAAGATTTATGAAATCTTGATCTACTAGTAGGACACATCTACATCGAAATCTTCTCCCTCTATTCTAAAAAATCTTGAAAAGCTTACTACCCAAAATTTGGCATATTCCCATCATCTACTCCAACCTTTACCTTTTGAATCCCAAATCTGAATGTCATATTCACCACATCAAGGTGCATCTCTCTAACCCATCATTGCTTGTCTTCACCTACGATTATTTGAATCCTTCTCTATTTCAAAAAAATGTGATTATCACTTACTTTAATCTTCCTTTCAAATCACGATCATTTTATCTCCTTTTGGGTCATCACTAAACCAACTCACTAACCACTCTAGCACCCTTCCCTCTCTCTGGACACAATGGCATATGCTACAGTACCACTTTTGGCTGGTTGCTATTGGAAAGAAAGAGAGAGGAGAGGCATGGCCGGTGACCAAATCTTGTGCCAAGATTTGTTGCATGATCTCTCTCCCCTCTGTCAAGAAACCTCGCCACCGGTCTCCCCTGTGCCCCTCCGAGCCTTCCCAAGCAAGCCTCGCCACTGCCCTGTTCTTCTCGGCCTCCCTCTCTCTGATTCCCTAGCACGCCGCCGGCATGTCAAATGCTTTTAAAAGGAGCTTCTCTGACCGAGCCACCGCGCCACTAGACTCCCGTGTGTGAAACAAATCTAACCACGACGCTCACTCATCATTTTCCTCTCCCTATCGCCCGCACTCGTCCGCGCTCTGAAGGCCGACACCGCATCGAACACGTAGCGTGCATTCGTCGAACTCTCCCCAAGCAAACCGACCACCCCCGCTCATGTGACCACGCCAGCGACCGAGACTAGCTTTCAGTGACCCGCTGGCGCAGCCCCCACTCCTTTCCTTGTCGTCTTACTCCTGGACACGCTCGTCGCCCGCCTCAGCCAGTAAGCGAGCGCCGTGCCTGGCAATGTTCGACCGCCCGCTCGTCGAAACCCAGCCCTAGGCCTCCACTCCTCCTCACTCGAACCAGAGCCCCCTCTCTCACACTTGAAGGACAGACCAAACCCTGGCACTCTCCATCCCCGACCTCGGCCAGAACACCGCCACAGCCAGTAGCCACCCCATCGTCGCCAGGACATCGCCGAGGCCGTCCCCACGCCGCCTAGATGACGCAGACCTCCTCTCGCCTTCCTTTTCCTTCCTCGAGCTCCACCTCTGTCTCTTGAAGCTAACCCTTGCCTTCTTTGGTTCCAGGGACGTCGGAATCATCGAGTTCATGGTCAAACTCCATCCGCCGCTCGGCCTCCATCGATCACCATCTCCCGCGCCTCCTCATTGCCCTTGGAGTAGTCCAGGAGATCGTCAACCCTTCTCTGGTCTTCCTCACTCCGAACTTCCATCCGTGCTTGCCAAGTAGCCACCGCCGGTGAGCCCCCGTCTTCTCTTCGTCGCCAGCCATCGTGCGTATCTAGCTCCTGTAGCACGGATTTTAACGCATCATTTTTTTTAGTCAGGATTCCAGATACAGCCTCAACTGGGCCGGCCTGGATCCGATCCAGCAAGGCCTGGCCAGATCCGGCCTTCTTCTTTTTTTCCCTCTCTGTTATTTTTGCTATTTGAATATCATGCTAGATTAAAAAATGCTTAGAAATTAATTTGAACCCCCAATTTGGTTGATTCAAATTTCTGTATGTTTCTATTAGTATCCTCTGTCCAGAAAGGTTGCATGTATGATTTTTAGGACCCTGGATATTATCTGAAGACTAATTGTTGTAGATCTAGTGTTTAATCATCAAAAATCCAAATCTGAAGTTGTATATGATGAAATTGTGTGATTCCAATTTTCAATGATGCCTTGCTATATTATGAAGCTTGAGAAACTGGATTTGCTATTTTAGGAGCATTGTATTGCCTGCAGTAATTATATTGGTGTTAATAAAGATTTGCATGGTTTTAATTATTGTGCCTAGCAGGAATATTATTTTGAGGTGATTCCAACTCTATTGTGTTATGTATTATAGTAGCTTTCCAACTTGGTCTCTAGTAGAATTTTAGGAACCACTGAAAGTTTTAGGGAATTAATTTTCTTTTCTAGTGGTGAGTGTGATTAGGAAATTCATTATAAATCAACCCTACCTTCTTTTGGATTGATTCCAATTGGGTTGGGTCTGTAATTGTGTTAGCTATCTGGTGATATGCTGGTTGCCATGCTTTGATTCTTATGGATGCCTGCAAGATGTTTGCCTTGTGCATAGGACTTATTTGCTATTAGAAATTATCTTGCTATTAATAGATTTATAATTCTTTTGTAGAATAGTTTCTTGTTTGAGAATCTGAACATGTTTGTTTCTAATACTCATTGATTGAGTTGTGTGTGCATGTCTTGTGTGTCAATTATGTCTGCATGTATGCTTATTGTGTGTTGTTATTTTTTCGGCGATAGAATCGAATGACGAGTGTGTGGAGGAGGGGGAAGTCTTTGAATATCAAGAAGAAGAAGACCAGGGACAAGCCACTCAAGGCAAGCCATCTACTTGTTGCATACCTGAATCCTAATAATTCACTTTGCATTGTTTTACTACTGTTTTCTTATTATGCATTGTTTTCTATATTGCTATTATTCTCTATATAGCAATAGTTGACGACTTAGCTCCACAAGTTGACTTGATATCATCCATTGAGATGACACCCCCTTGTTACCTACTCAACACCCCTTTTATTAGAGACTTGATGGTTAGCATCAAAGTCCTTGGAAAACTTGTAGTGGAGCCAAAAACTCTAGGTTGGGAAAACTCTCGGGAAAGTTTCGAAAATTGTTTTCAAAAACCTTGGAATAGTGCTCTATTCCACTGAGGTGTTTCCAGGAAAATATATTCTGAAAAGTGGAGAAAAAAAAGAGATGGTGGGTTTAAGAAAAAGGCATTGTGTATAAGTGTTCGCCAAACCAATTACTCCCGTGCAACCACATTACCCCGGTATGGGGCGGGGCCTAGTTTGAAGTTTGTCTGCCTTAGTGCGGGGAGTCTCATACTATATAAGGGTTCATGGTGCCCGAAAAGTGGTACGCGACACCCCTGAATCCGGGTTGACGCCTATTGAGGGTCAATACATTACAACGGCATATCCTGAGCCGCCGGAAGACACTTGGGTTCTCCCGCCGTGGCGCCGGAGTTACGCTCTGAAGGAGGTTCTGCCGGGGCATGCCGGGGAGGTGGACTCCACAGGGTAGGCACCCGTACTAAGGTAGATGGATGGAGGACTTTGATCGATTATCCGAACCCCGCATACTTGTGTATGATGGTCTGTGGTGGTATCCCGGCGGATTTATCGAATGGTGTGGGTAAAGTGTACAACCTCTGCAGAGTGTAATCTATTCGAATAGTCGAGTCCTCGGTCATGGACGGTTGGAATGGCCATACTTAACCTGTGTCAGGTTTTGGTTTTATAAAAGTGTTTTTGGAAAAATGGAGAAGGTGTGCCGGTGGAGTACTCGGAGGGTACTGCCGTGGCACGGCTATGGTTCGGAGTACTTGCAGGGTACTACCGAAGGAAATGAGATGGTCATGTGTGATTTACCTGGATTTATAAAGGGAGGTGGTCATGTTTGATTGACCACCGGCTCTCTCTTGAGAAAAAAATGAGTTCCCCCTTCCCTAGAGAGTTTACAAAAATCTGTTTTCTAAAATTGTTCTTCAATAAAGATATAGAGATGTCGTATGACATGCTATATCGACACGAGAAATTGACTAGTTAGGATGAACTAGACTAGAGCCTTTCCTTGCTACAGCCAAACTGCATATCAGTTCACTCTCTTTAAATGGTTTGCGAGTACAATTCAAAATGTACTCACGGATTTGTCCCTGGCTATTAACTTGGTCAGACTATGAAGAAGACTACAAGGAAGGTGACGATGGTTACGATGACGCCGGTGCGAACTAGGAACGTCTCCTTGTCAGTTGTCTATAGGGTAGTAGGCATGACATGGGTCATCAACGCTGCTTTGTGTCCGCTGCTCAATAGTAGACTTGCCCTGCGTGGCAATATCTGACTTGGTCATGTGACCAATTGTAAGTATATTATTCGGTACTATAATGGATGATGTAACTTTGATATCAACTCGGTTATGTGGACTCACGACATACTGATCATGGGATCGTGAGTTGTATGCATAACGGGAATCCCGGAGTGGTAAACCGGGGTCCCCACACCTATTGGGAAGTCCGCTCCGCAATCGACGTGATGCACCTGACGAAGAATCTCTGTGTGAATATTCTAGGCTTCCTGGGCTTGTATGGGAAGTAAAAAGATACACCGGAAGCACGGGAGGACCAGGAACATCATAAAGGATGAGACGGCATGCATCCAGGGCAGTTTCAAGGGCCTGCCAGCTATGCTCTTACCAAGGAAGAGAAGGAAATCTTCTTTGAAGTCCTTTTCAGTATCAAGGTCCCGACTGGCTTCTCGTCGAATATAAAGGGAATCGTAAATATGAAAGACAAAAAATTCCAAAATCTAAAGTCTCATGACTGCCACGTGCTTATGACGCAATTGCTTCCAGTTGCATTGAGGAGAATTCTGCCGGAAAATGTTCGCCTGGCAATTGTGAAGGTATGTGCATTCCTCAACGCAATTTCTCAGAAGATAATCGATCAAGAAAGTCTATCAGGGTTACAAATTGATGTGGTCCAATGTCTGGTTAGCTTCGAGTTGTTGTTCCCGCCATCCTTCTTCAATATAATGACACACCTCCTAGTTCACCTAGTCGAAGAGATTAGAATTCTCGGTCCTGTGTTTCTACACAGTATGTTCCCCTTCGAGAGGTTCATGGGAGTCTTAAAGAAATATGTTTGTAACCGTGCTAGGCCAGAAGGAAGCATCTCCAAGGGCTATGGAACAGAGGAGGTCATTGAGTTTTGTGTAGACTTTCTTCCTGACCTTAAGCCGACTGGTGTTCCTGAATCTCGGTATGAGGGTAGGCTGACAGGAAAATGCACACTAGGAAGGAAAGCAAAAGTATGTATGGACGGGCATTAATTCACTCTAGCACACTACACAGTTCTACACAATTCCACCGTGGTGGCTCCGTATATCGAGAGACACAAGAATATTCTATGCTTCGAAAACTCGGGGAAGGCTGACTCTTGGATTAAAGGGGAACACGAGAAGACTTTCGGCAGTTGGTTGTAGACACATCTCATGAATAACAACACCGTTGGAGATCAGCTGTACTGTTTGGCCAGGCCACCATCTTCGACTATATGTACTTTCCAAGGGTACGAGATAAATGGGAATACATTTTACATGGTCGCCCAAGATAAAAAGAGCACCACCCAAAACAGTGGTGTCCGCTTTGATGCAACAGATGATAATGGGTAGAAGGACACATATTACGGGTACATAGAGGAGATATGGGAACTTGACTATGGACCTACTTTTAAGATCCCTTTGTTTTGGTGCAAATGGGTGACGCTAACAGGAGGCGGGGTAGTTGTAGACCAAAAGTACAGCATGACAACAGTGGATCTCAACAATCTTGCGTACATGGACAAACCATTCATCCTAGCCAACGATGTCGCTCAGGTTTTCTATGTGAAGGACATGTCTACAAAAACGAGAAAAAGAAATCAGCAAAAGAAGACATCGTCCGATGAGCCCAAGCACCACATAGTTCTTTCAGGGAAAAGAAACATCGTGGGAGTAGATGACAAGACAGACATGTCAGTAGATTATAATAAGTTTCATGAAATTCCGCCCTTCAAAGTGAAAACTGACCTAAGCATCCTACTGAATGATGAAGATTCTCCATGGCTACGACCCAGAAGAAAACAGAAATAATAGATAGGAATGTTGGTGCAATAATGTAATAATGTATTAAACCTTTTATGTAATGCATGTATGGAATGTACTAAACCTTTATTGATTCATAAGGGAGAGGTAGTATTGCAATTCAGTGTGGCGAATTAGTATTTGAATTACTTATTCAAATTCAAGCACTTTCATGTTGAAAGTTTAATAAGATTCAAAAATATGCAAAAAATATTAGTTAATCTATTATTTAATTGAAAATGGCAATTTTGTTAATAGTTTGATAAGTTATAATAATTATTTAATAAAACAGAAAATGGATTTGAATTACATATTCAAATTCAAGCACTTTTCATGTTGAAAGTTTAATAAGATTTAAAATTATGCAAAAAATATTAGTTAATATATTATTTAATTGAAAATGGCAATTTTGTTAATAGTTTGATAAGTTATAATAATTATTTAATAAAATAGAAAATGGATTTGAATTACTTATTCAAATTCAAGCATTTTTCATGTTGAAAGTTTAATAAGATTTAAAAATATGCAAAAAATATTAGTTAATCTATTATTTAATTGAAAATGGCAATTTTGTTAATAGTTTGATAAGTTATAAAATTATTTTATAAAACAGAAAATGGATTTAAATTACTTATTCAAATCCATTTAGAAAACAGATAATTGATTTAGAAAAAAGATATTAATTTAGAAAACAGATAATTTAATCAAAAACAACCCAGTTTTGGGCCTTTAGTCCCGGTCCGCACCACGGACCGGGACTAAAGGCCATGTTGCTGGAAACCCCCTGCCAAGGCCTTTAGTCCCGGCTGGTGGCTGAAATCGGGACTAAAGACCCCCCTTTAATCCCGGTTTGAGCCACCGGCCGGGACTAAAGGCCTGGGGGTATAAAAGGTGCCCTTCGTCCCCAGTCGGTTCCACCGACCGGGACTTGGACATTCTGCGGGTCACCTACACCTCCTCCGAGTCGTCGCAGGTCACCTACACCTCCGAGTTGTCACAGGTCACCTACACCTCCATCACCTCCAAGAATCCCTCCACATGACTATGGCCACCACAACACGAGTCCATCTCGATCACCGCCGCCGGACTTGGGTCGGCCGTCTCCGCCGCCGGCCGCTAAGGAAACTAAGCGGAAGCGTGCCAGCAAGAACGCTCCGTTGATGAGTTCTAAGCGACGGAGCCCCCCAAAGCGAAAACTGTCGCCCCTCCCAAAGGTACCTCATCCAAATCTTCCCATCAGACCTTATGAGCATACCCCCGAGAAAAACGCCAGGATCGCAAAGGAACATTATGATGCGCAGATGAAAAAGAAGGAACCCGAGCCCCGCCCGGAATACACCGAGAAGCAAAAAGAATATGCAAAATACTTACTGACCCTTCCATCGCAGTATGACTTGCACCATAAGCTTGATGACTATCTACGCACATTGCAGAAGGAAGGAAAAAAGAGCAGATCACGTACAAGTGCAAGTGGGAGCAAATCAAGTACAAGTACAAGCAAAAAAAGATCAGACGTTCCCTAGCTTGGACAACATGCCAAACAATCGATCCCACCCCTCAGGGTGTTATCCGAGAATGTTCCCTCTCGGGTGCAGGGGCAAAGTTTGGAAATAGCACAGAAGTGGGCGGATGAATGGGGTATGAGTCTTGAAGATGTTCTGGCTTCCCAAGACGAGAGGTTTCCCAAGGCTGTTGTAGCCCCTAAGCCTAAATTTGTCATGGGGGGGCCTTTGGTCAGCAAAGAAAGGTTGGAAGATCTCCCAACAAATATGCGTTACTTGCATGCATGGTACATGAATGAAGCAAAGAATGAGAGAATAATAATCGTGACGCGTGTCCCACGGGAGTAATACGGCCGACCCAAAGAGATCCATGTCAACTTTGACGAACTCTTCCAGATGTACAATTACGACGCCCTCGACAAATCTCTCATGAGTTGCTATTGCCTGTAAGTTTTTCAATTCGTTGTCTACATATAACTTGTTCAGTTATTTCAATTCATTGCATGTAATTATCATCACTATATACTTTTGTACTCTATTATGCAGAATGAAGATGCTAGTTTGTAAAAGTAGGAACATCATAAATATTGGGTTTATTGACCCAGATAAAATACATATAAAGACGCTAACTGATAAACCCAAGGAGATGGAGGAGAACCTTCTAAGATTTCTAACGGATCAAAATTTCTATGACCACATACTGTTTCCATACAACTTCAAGTGAGGGTCTTACTCTGTTGTGTCCATTCACCTATAAGTGTAATTGACAAGTTACTAACGTATATATATATATATATATATATATATATATATATACATGTGCAGCTACCACTGGATTCTGTTGGACATTTAAATTGATAAGGGAAGAGTTGATGTCTTTGACCCATTATCGAGAAACATGGAACAGTTTCAAAGCCTGCAGGACATGCTCCAAATGTAAATTCAATCATTCTTGCGCTATATCAGTCTCTTTCGATGATTTTCTGAGATATCAAATAATGAAAAACTTAGCAAATTATTTTCCTTGTCGGGCAGGGTTTAGAAGCGTTTCAAGTATATGACTGACGGTATCTCTCATGATAAGCTGACCTTTACGGCGGTTCAGGTAAGTAGTATGAGATACTTCTATTTTTAAAACATTTATGATGCTATATTATTATTTTGATTATATTTTATTCTCGTAAAGTGCGACCAGCAGCCACAGGGAACGCATCTATGTGGATACTACGTTTGCGAGTTCATTCGCACGTTTACCTCTGAGCACAAGGATTATAGATACGACGTAAGCAATACACATTCACACCACTATTTTTACCTGTCATTCTTTGTTATCATGATTGACATTCATATTGATCTTCTTTTCTTATATAGTTCGAGGCCATGCGGGAGAAGTACCTACCAGAGCAATGCGCGATTGCTGTTGCAGAGGAGCTAGCGGTCTTTTTGAGGACAAAAGATGTAGACGACAAATGAAGATTTAGTGTAGCTAGGGGTCATTACTAATGTTGGTCCATGTAATCGAATAGACGGACTCTAATCCTGGTAATTGTGATCTCCATATAATTGTATATATATACTCGATCGATACATAAGTTATCTTACATATATATGCACTAACATATATGCGTAAAATTATATGAAAAATGTTTTTAAAATGAAGAAAGAAATAAAATAAAATACAACAAAAATAATCCCCCCGAACACCTAAACTCTAAAATCCTAAAACAAAACAAAATCTGTAGAGGCTCTTTAGTCCCGGTCCGTGTTACAAACCGGGACTAAAGGGCCTGTCCCTAAGGGCGCTCCGAGGCGTCCACGTGGAGACCCTCTAGTCCCGGCTCGTAACAGGACCGAGCCTTTAGTCCCGCCTCTGTAGTCCCGGTTGGCAAACAGGGACTAAAGCCCCTACGGGCCGGGACTAGAGGCCCTGTCCCCACTAGTGTTAAGGCTGAGAATTTGACAAAGGTCCGTCTTCTTTACTACTGGCTGTTAACTTTGCACTGTATACTGATTGTTAAAGAATACAAATCCAAGCTATGACTTCGGAACCTGAGGACGTCAGATTGTAGCAACCTTGATTATAAAAATAGTGTAGCAACTTTCTCCTTGATTTGGTCATTTGAAGTTTCCCTTCTTTATTAGCAGAAATACCAATTCGGTGGTTAAAGTGTTAGCGGCGTGTACCTTCAAACATATCAATGACACGTGGAGCTTCTAATAAAAGTCAGGCTAGCAGTTAGAAATTCAGAGGTCTTGATGCAGCTGTGGTAGTATTCAGTTCTACGTAGTTTGTTATATTATCAAGTTCAAAACAAAGTTATATTATACCAAATATCCCAGCGCTAAGTGTGTATGATCTCATATGCGTCGGCTGATCTATAATTGTAAATTATAAACCATCACAATTGGCAAGTAGGAATACTATAGAGTAGTAGTTCATATTGCAGAGGTTGAGTCGGATAAGATGTGAAGCATGTGCGTATTCAGTTATATATGTTCAGAATTTGCAGTGTGAAAATATCATTTAGTCACGAGGTGATCTAACTAACTTAGGTGGGGATGGATATAATTCACATCACCCGGGGTTCAAAATTCTCAGGGACTCGACTTCTGGTACATATTTCTTCTATTCTTGTAGAACATGCATTAGTCTCAATTGTTCACTAGTAAATTAAGACACATCTCAACCAACTAGAATACAACGCATGCCATAGCAGAGCTGCATAAGACTCAGATCAATATGGATATCGGAATAGTTCTTCTCGCTGGCCGGGTTTCTTCTTTGAAAGCTTGAAATGTTGTCGAAGTCTCGCTTTATTGAACTTCTCCGTATGCTGACCACGTTAGAATCAAGAACGTTAAGTGGGCCCTTTTCAGCAAAGTAACAGTGACCAAAATTTGGAAAAATAGAAACGCGTACAATATTGACCGTTTCAAGGGATGCAAGTTATAGGAATTTCTCACTCGCTGCTACTGCATGGACTCAGCACACCTGGGACAATCACGCTGTTCCATATCTATCAGTCAGCGCGCAGCTGTTCTGAAAAGTTCCACTTTGTCATGATTTGTACAGCCCCCTCAGTTTTGAACTCCCTATTTAGATTTAATATGTGGTTTCAGTTCTGATGCGATGTCTGGCTAAATATATATCCGTTGCGTGTCAATTTAACCTCAAATTAACGGAAATTTCATATTCCTGTCAGGCATTAATTAATTTACTATTGTGGCTTTCTTTTTGTCCAGAAAGATAATACTACCTCCAATTAGAAATAAGTATCGGTGACTTAGTATAAACTTTGTACTATATTCTAATAAATCAATTATCACTTATTTCCGGTTGGAGGGAATACATTTTAGGATAGTAACTATGGCCCATTTTCCTCAAGTGAAGCTAATTACTCTTTTAATCAAAGATTGCGAATGTCATTTATTTTCTGAAGTAGCACATCATCGTTAATGAGTATTAAAAAGGCCGAGAAATATAATTTCACACGAACAAATGGTTAGAGAGAAGGAAAAAGAATATCTAAACTAGCTAACGTATATGTTTCATGACCTATGCGTACATATATATCGTCTTACCGGAATGTGAATATTTCGCAACTAGTTGCGACCTCATGCTATTATTGTATGTTGCACTTCTAGGTCTTAGTGCATCTCCCCTCTCCTAACTTTCCCTTTAAACCCTATCTCTCCTTAGTATAGACGTGCAAACACAAACATACAATAATTCTATACTTACTGAGTGGCGATTTTACCAGGTAGGCTTCGTCAGGTTCGAGCCTACCCTCCAATTTTGCAAACAAAATGTCAAATATATATGCTCTAATTGTTTAGCCATGGATCGAAGCTTCCCCCGGTAGTTTTTTTTTGAGATAACAACTGATGGTATTTCAACAATAGCGAAACCGATTACAAACGAATCCACAAAAAAAGGAAAATACAATATGGTCCCAGACTTTTGCAAGAATGACCTCACACCTTACATCCAAAGCTCCATCAAGCCCATCGTCCTCATCGTCACCAACCAAGTACAGGTACCGGACCCAGAAGTAGCTCATCTTCAGACATCATTGAATCACCGTCGCCACTATCGCCACAATGGGCTTTGAACACCGCAAGAGTGCCCACCCCGAGGGGTGAGAGCTAAGATCCTTTTCTAGAACATCAGGCAGGCAGGAGATGGGGAAGAACGAGCAGTACCTCCAATCCAAGATTCCCGAGCAGTAGGTCCCAACCACCGACGTCACGTCGAGCCGCATCCTCCGCTCGCCACCATGGCCGGCCAGAAGAAGCTTCACGCAGCGACAATCGCATCTAAAAAAAGACCATAAACAACCCTAACGAGGAAGACGGTCGTGTCATCCCCTTCCACTCCCTCGCCACCACGGCCGGCCAAGGGAAAGGCAACAACATCAGCAGCCCTCCGACACCCGTATAGACTCCAGAAACTCCACGGCCACGTCGAAAGACAAACGCGCCTGGAGAACCCACCCTCCCAAGATCCGCAGATCTGAGAGGAAACTAGGCCAGCAACTCGCCGACGCTGCCACAAGTGGCCTTGCCGAGACGGGAATCGAGCTCTGGCACTCTTATTCTGACGCGACGCTGCCCCCACCATCTTGACGACGTCTCCCGAAGCTCTACTAGGATCCAAGCCGAACCACTACCCAGCGCAGCAGGAGAAGGTCCCCCACCGCCGCCACGCCCCGGGGCTTTGCCCGGTGGCGCCACCGGCGGCGGCGGCGGGAGGGGCTGGTGGTGTTGTGGCGGCTAGGGTTGGGGGCGGGAGGGGTTGAGAGCAGCACCCTTCCAAGTAGTTTTTTCTTCCCCTGATAGTTGTGTGCTCCTTGTGTACAGAAAGAAGTAGGGAAGAGGAGAAAGGACCGTTGACGAGGTTTATCCCCGGCAATGCCCATGTCGAAGGGCTTTCGATCTAGGAAGCGTATTGGGGACCTGGCGAACTTGACGGCGATCAGACGAAAGCAAAAGGGACAAGGGTTTTACCCAGGTTCGGCCCTCTCGGAAGGTAAAAGGCCTACGTCCTGCTTGTCTGACTTTGTATTGATGGGGTGGCTTCGATGAAGGTGTTACAATGGTGGCGTAGATTGGATCTAGCCGAACTAGAGAGCTCTAAGTTGTCGAGCACTCAGGCGTAGGATGGGTGGAAAAGCGTCTAGGGTTTTGGAGCCTCCCTCCCAGCCTTTTATATGCGAAGGCTGGGTCTCGGGATGTCCCTCAAACCCAATACAGATCGGATCGGTACTCAAACAGATGAAACCTAATCCAATTCTAATTCTTCGGGCCGTTGCTTGCACGCCAAGCTTAGCTCCTGGGCCACGCTAGACCGCTGCCTTGATGGGCCTCAAGAGCCTTCCGAGAGAGACCCTTCCTGGACCGAAAACCAGGTAGGCAAATATTGGGGGCCTGTTTGTCATTCCTTCGTCAGTAGCCCCCGAGTGCCTGGGATAGCCAAAGACTATGGCAGGGACTCCACCCTAAAATCTTCTCAGCCGCACCCGATATGCGCACCTGGTCTATAAATCGCAAAAATAGAGAGCATTCGAGTAATACACTTGTTAGATATGAGATTTTCGAGCTACGCTCATCCAGAACCTCGAAAGTGCTAAGTCGAGTTTGCAGAGGGATGCACATAACCGGCCTGAGACTCACGTCGGGTCTCAGTTAATTGCACAGCAGCAAAAAAATTCGGTTAGCTTACTCAGATTCGAGTCCCCCGACTCGAACCCGCGTGGGCTGGCGCTACCCCGACCCGAGCCACGTTGGACTTACCAGGTCAGAGCCCAGTTCGTTTGTGAGGCACCCGATGCGTCCATCGGTGCAAACTTCATACCGTAGGTATGGAAAATTTCCGGCAGAGCGCGTTTGATATGAATACCGGGCCATCCAGTGTTGCTAACTGTGGACTTACCTTCGTATTTGACATACGGCATCCGAACTAGCATATGGCCACCAAGATTAAGGCATGTTGAATGAGGAGCGTTGATAGCCCGAAAGAAAGGTTCGAAAATGCATCAGCCCTTACTCGAACAGAATGAAGATGCAGGCGGCCTCGGGATGCGTTTAGAGGGTCTGTAATTCAAGCTCGAACATTTTGAAGGTATTGCTAGACCGTAAAAACAATTCGAGGGTCCGAAGCCCAGCCTCGAATAGCTTGAAGGTGCTGCTAGCCCGAAAAAGACGATTTGAGGGACCAAAGTCCGACCTCGAATAACTTGAAGGCACTGCTGGCCCGAAAAAGACGATCCGAGGGACCGAAGTCCGGCCTCGAATAACTTGAAGGCACTGCTGGCCCGAAAAAGACGATCCGAGGGACCGAAGTCCGGCCTCGAATAACTTGAAGGCTCTGCTGGCCCGAAAAAGACGATCCAAGGGACCGAAGTCCGGCCTCGAATGAGCAAACATTCCTTGCTCAAAAAAACCCAATTCGAAGCAAAACAGAGTCGTCGAAAAACCTAGAGTGTGTTTGGGTAACACAAGAAGGAGGAATACCAAAACCCCAAAGAAAGTTCGGTCGAGAAATCATCTGACTGCAAGTAGTGCGTACCTTTAAGGTTCGAAAGAACTCTTACCAGCCTCGACCTTTGAATTGAAAAGAATCAGCCTGCCCAAAGAATCGCGTCATTGCTAACAAAATGCTTCCTCGAGTTGTCACACCATCCTCTGCAGGAATGGCCTGACCCCGCCAGGACTAGACGTATGGTGGGCCCACCGGCCGCACATCCCAGCCGTTGACAGCGTTTGACCGCACGTCCCACGCGTGAGTGAGAAATAACCGGCACGGTTTCCTTGATTACCGTGCGTAGTGGACGCCGTGGCTCCCACGCGCTGACACGTGGACGGCTGGATCGGCTTGGTCGTTTCCACTTCGTCGTGGACGGCTAAGATCTGGCGTAGATTTCCAGAGGAGAAATAAATAACAGCGGCGGGGCAAACAGTCCACCCTACTCCGCCGCCACCGTTTTCCTCCTTGCGCCCCACAGCAGTTGCCTCCTCCGCCTGCACCCATTTCCATAGCTCCCGCTGCGCACCGAGCCCATGGGCAAGAGGAGCTCCACCGCCGCCGGCGCCGCCACTGGCGCCGCTGCCAAGAAGGCCAAGACGGCCGATGCCGACGGCTCCGCCATTGGCCGTTGGGTCCAGACCTAGGTCGGGGACAAGGAGCTGTCCTAGGCCGAGAAGATGAGCCTCCTGAAGAACACGCCGGCGGAGTCGCTTGCCGCCGGCCCTGAGATCATTCCCCGGCCTCCTCCTGGATTCCGGGTAATTTTTATTGCCTTCTTGCTGCGGGGTTTGTCTCTTCCTCCGCATCCTTTCCTCCGCGGTCTTCTTTTTGCTTATGGGATTCAGCTCCATGATCTGAATCCCAATACCATCCTCCACATTGCGTGCTTTATCACGCTCTGTGAATGTTTCCTGGGGATTGAACCCCACTGGGTGCTGTGCCGCCGAATTTTCGCTATTTGGCGCCCTCTGCCATTCCAGACCGGTGGTTTTGGCTGCCAGGTGCGCCCGGATGTCGAATACTTCAACCTCCAAACGCCCGAAAACAATCTCGGCTGGAGGACGAAGTGGTACTATGCCAAGGACAAATCCTCCGACGATGAAAATTTCGGACTCGAGGAATTTCAACCTACTGGCACCCTCCAACCTCGCGTGTCTTGGAAGCATGACCTTTCTGATGAGGAGATGAAGATTACAGAGCCGCTGATGGAGAAGATCCAGCAGCTCCGAGCTACTCCGAAGAAAGAGCTTTCGGGCATCCAGCTCATCCGAACCTTCATCGAGCGCCGAATCCAGCCCCTTGCTGCTCGAGCCCACTGTATGTGGGACTACAGCGACCGTCGGGATTCGACCCGCATCTCCCAAGATGAGCTGCATGAGGCCGAGATCGACGAGTGCGTGCGCACCGTCACGAACATTAAGAAGAAAAATCCCGTGCCGAAAATCTTCGGCGCGGTGGCCTTCAGCAAGGCCTTTCCCCGCACCGAGGTACGATTCTGATCTCAATCGGACACCACTTTGCTTCCATAGCTGTATCGACCGGTATTGAACGCATTTTATATCCCTGCACAGGTAATCGAAGTGGCTCGATGCTATCCGCCCCAGCCCGAGATGGGTGAGTATCCGGGGCGCGATTTTACCGAAGTGCTGGAGGGATCGACCTCCGCTGCTCCATCTCTGTCGAGAGCCCCAAAAAGGCAGCGAATTA
Source organism: Dactylis glomerata (assembly GCA_007115705.1). Lineage (NCBI taxonomy): Eukaryota > Viridiplantae > Streptophyta > Magnoliopsida > Poales > Poaceae > Dactylis > Dactylis glomerata. The sequence goes on along the minus strand of QXEO01000149.1, from coordinate 1,718,853 downwards.
TAGATGTTGTCGATGACTCGAAAGACTTCGATGACACCCGTTTCACTTCGGGCGATGACGGCAACAGCGCGATTCCTGCCTCGCCTTTGAGCCGCCATCCTCCTCCTCGAACAGAGAAGAAGATCATTCCAAAATTCGGGATCGACGCGTCGTAAGTTTTCCTTGTAGAACTCATACATCCTGTGAACTTGCTTCGAATCCGTCGATTTGTATTGACATCAATATTTGCTTCAGATCTTCTTCCGAGGGGACATCAACGTGTCCGGGAGACCAGGACCATTATCGAGTCCAACCCCATGATGACGCCCTTGAAGAGACAGCGGACTCGCAGGAGAAGGCCGCCGATGTCGCCGCCCCCGAAGCCGTTCTTACGAAGCCTTCGACCTCTTCAAAGAAGAGAATGATGGAGCACGAGTTCGTCCTCGTTTCTTCGTCCGGCGAACCTTCCGGTCCTAACAACCACGTAAGTCCGAAGATTCCAAACTTGCGTTTCGTGTGATTGACCATCAGTAGCCCCCGAGGGTGAGCCTCAATGTTTACACTTAGGCTTGCCCTCTGAACGATGACTCGAGGGTTGATCTCTTGTTGCCTTCTTTAGCCCATTGTTAGGGATCTATCAAAAGTTTGTAGGAGCTTCTTCGCCTTGGAAGAAGAAAACCGAAAACTGTCCGAGCAGCTCGAGGACATTCGACGTGAGTACAGCCTCTTCTTCCTTAACTTCCCATTCTGATTGTAACCTTGACTTTTTTATCCATAACACTGCTCTTTCCCGAATGGTCAGGGATCGCCACACAAGCTGCCGCTGACAAGACGTCCTTGAAGGCGCAGCTGGATGACCTTGCGGCAGAAAATTTGGGACTGAAGACCAAGACCGCTGAGCTAGCCGACGAGGTCGCCCAGCTAAAGGCTGAGTCGACCAAGGCTCAGGAGCTTTCCAGGACGCGTCGCGTAGAGGCCGAAACGAGGGAAAAAGACATGCAGCAGCGTCTGCAATCTTCGCTCGATGCTTTGCATGGTGAGTCTTCGACCTCGTCTGAATTAGATTTTGTGCCAAAGGGTCCTATAGTTGACCTGGCGGGTTGTTTCTTCTTGTAGCCGCTGCCGAATTGGACGCCGGAGCTATGAAGGAGCCCGCTGGGCTCGAATCCAGCGTCGGCCTCGCCGAGCGCCTGAGTCGAGAGGTTGGCAACCTCCTGGCGAGGGTGCGATCGACGCTTGTTCGCGTTCGGGATACGTCTATCCCCGACTCGGTCAGCGACACCATTGCGGGGATCCTCGAAGCTCTGGCGGTGAAGGCAGACGGTGAAGACCCGTTAGTTGCCGCGGTTCGCCGACAGGTAACTATCGGCTCAGAGTCTGTCTTCTCTATGATGATGATGCACGATGTGGAATTCGATGCTGACAAGATCACGAGCACCTATCCAAAAGACAAGGACGGACGCGACAAGTCCGCCAAGAGTTATGTTGCTCGTGCTCGTGATCTGGCTGCCCGAATGACAAGCTTCTTGGCCGAGAGGAACGAGAAACGCGCGGCGGCGAGGGCTCGAAAATGTGGCGCATCTGGCGCACCGTCTAGCAAGGCTGGTAGCTCAGCGTAGTGCGAGTAGTGCTCCTGCCTCACCTCTGTAATCAACTTTTGTGGTACCGCGCCGAGGGCTTTGACTCTGATTAAGACCCCTTTCTGCTATAAAACTTGTTCTTCTGTTCTGTTAATTTACTTGTCATTTGGTTGCCGATGCTTGTGTGTGATGCTAGGCCTCTTATGCAGGAGCCGTCCGCGACCTCTAGCGCCTGGCCTGTTGAGTATGAAACAGTTGGTAGTACCTCTGGCGCCGTTGAGCGGAGGGCGCCTTCTTCGAGCGAATTGACTCTGATTCGTTCCCTGCGCGACCAACTCCAGAGCACGCAGCGTCAGCTGAAGGTAGTTACTGCTAAGGTCGATGTCGCTCTGTCGAAGGCGTCACTGGCTGCCGACGCCAAGAAGTTTCTGCTTGACAAAATCGAGAACTTGGGGAAGGCTCTAAAATGTGAGTTTTTGGTGTCCTTTGCTTCGCTGTTCAATTTTGTCGAATTTAATCTTCATCTTTCTTCTGCAGATGTGTGCCTCGACAGCGCGGCTGAAGCCCGACGTGTGAATGCGCATCTTATCGCTGCCCAAACGCATGCCAATTCGATTGCTGACAATTTCTGGGTGGACCGGTCCAAGGCGATGAAGTTGACACTTCTTCAAGACCGGATCGCCCAAGCCGGAGTGTTGGCTGAGACGAGCCGAGGCGCACTTGCTCTGGTGCACGAGGTGATGTTTCCTTTGAATAAACAACCCGAAGGTCTGCCGGCGCTGCTCGAACGGTTTGAGAACGGAAGCGCTGTGTACTCCTTTGTCCGGGAGCATTTGCGCTGCGGAGCCGTGGTCGCCCTTGCTTTCGTACATGCTCACTATCCTGAGGTCGACCTGGAGCTTCTGAAGACACTTCCTCCGTCTCCCAGTGGTCGCTTTGATATGGAGCACCACTATGCTGCTTGCAGGGGCACAGCCGACTGTATTGCTCGACAGATTATCACCGAAAGTGATCGTCAGAGAGCAAACCAAGGTGCCGCGGCGCCATGAACTAGCCCTGTGGCTGCGTCTGTACCTCCACGTTGTGTATATATTGTATATGTATATCTTGTTTGTCTGGGGCGAAAAAGCGAAGTCCCCGAGCGTAGGTCAGGAGGGCGGAGCCCCCGAGCGTGGGTCGAAAGGCGAGGCCCCCGAGCATGGGTCGAAAGACGAAGCCCCCGAGCATGGGTCGAAAGACAGAGCCCCCGAGCGTGGGTCGAAAGGCGAAGCCCCCGAGCGTGGGTCGAAAGGCGAAGCCCCCGAGCGTGGGTCGAAAGACGAAGCCCCCGAGCGTGGGTCGAAAGACGAAGCCCCCGAGCGTGGGTCGAAAGACGAAGCCCCCGAGCGTGGGTCGAAAGGCGAAGCCCCCGAGCGTAAGCATACACAGATGTCGATTCATGAAGTGAAGAATTTGAACTTTATTGCTTGGTGCCGAAGGCACAGTGTTGGGCATGGACTGCTGCCGACGCTTGATTACATAGTAGAGGGGGTAGGAGAAACAGCTTTGCTAGCTAAGGGTAGAAGCGGCGCAGCTGCGCGGCGTTCCACGGGTTCTCTATGTCTTTCCCCGTTTTCGGGTTGCGCAGGCGGTATGCCCCACCTGGGATGACCTCGTGGACGAGGTACGGGCCTTCCCATGGTGGCTCCAGCTTCGACGTGCTTGTCTGCTTGAGGCGAAGCACAAGGTTGCCCGGCTCGAATGAGCGTCCGCGCACCCGCCTGCTGTGGTAGTTGCGAACGCTCTGCTGACAAACCGCCGAACGAACGAGGGCAACATCTCGAGCTTCGTCTAGTAGATCTTGAGCGTCCGCCAATGCCTTGTCCGCATCTTCCTCGACGTAGGCGACCACGCGGGGCACGCTGTAGCGCACATTGGTGGGTAGCACTGCTTCTGCTCCAAAAAGCAGGAAGAAAGGTGTATAGCCCGTCGAAGAATTTGGTGTTGTTCGCAGGCTCCAGAGCACCGAAGGCAGTTCCTCGACCCAGGCGCCTGCTGCGCGTCTGAGAGGTCGAAGCAGTCGCTTCTTCAGGCCTCCGCATACAAGTCCGTTGGCTTTTTCGACCTGGCCATTGGACTTGGGGTGCGCTACCGAAGCGTACTTGAGCTTGATGCCGAGGTTTTTGGCGAAGTCCTGGAATTCACCCGAAGTGAAGTTGGTGCCGTTGTCGGTGATAATGCTGTTCGGGACGCCGTACCGGTAGACTATGGACTCGAAGAACTTGACCGCCGTGGTCGCCTCTTGGTTGGTTACCGGAACAACTTCTATCCATTTAGAAAACTTGTCCACTGCGACCAGCAGGTAGGTATGACCTTCTCGGGACGATTTGGGGAGAGGCCCCACTTGATCGAGCCCCCACTGTGCGAAGGGCCAGGCCACAGGGATGGTGTGCAGTTCGGACGCAGGTGCATGAGGTTTGGTGGCGAATAACTGACATGCTTCGTAGTGCTGGACGATGTTCCTGGCATCGTAGAGGGCGAATAGCCAGTAGAATCCTGACCGAACAGCCTTGGCCACGAGGGTTCGGCTGCAAGCGTGGTGCCCACAGATTCCTTCATGGATTTCTCGAAGGAGAGCGATTCCATCTTCCTGCGCTATGCACCGCTGGAGCACTCCTGTGGAGCTGCGCTTGTAGAGCTCCCCGTTGATTATCATGAAGGCCTTGGAGCGCCGCATGACTTGGCGGCGATGGATAGGGTCTTCTGGCAGCTCGCCCCGCAACAGGTAGGCCAGGTATGGCTTTGTCCATGTTGCTTCGACGAGCATGACTGTACCCGCGTCTTTCGGGAGATCTCCTGTTCCTGTTGCTGGGGCGGTGCTGGCCTGCCAAGCCCCCGAGCGTGTTGCTAACGCCGGGTCGGTCACTGGTTTGATCTTGACGGAGCGTTCGAATATCTCTTCGAAGAAGACTCCGGGTGGTATTGGGAGGCACCTCGACCCGACGTTGGCCAGGTTGTCTGCCTCTTCATTGCTTTCTCTGCCGATGTGCGTCACTCCGCAGCCCTCGAACTCGCCTTCGAGCTTATCGTACATGGCTCGATATGCAATCATGTTTGCACAGGTTGCGTCGCACTCCTTCATGACTTGCAGGGCGATAAGGTTTGAGTCTCCATGAATCTTAATGCGGGTAGCCCCGCAGGCTTTTGCCATGCGCATACCGTGAAGAACGGCTTCGTACTCTGCCTCGTTGTTCGAGGGATTAGGGAAACGCATGCGGAGAACATAGTGCATCCTGTCCCCCTGTGGTGATACGAGAACCACTCCTGCTCCTGCTCCCGAAACCCGCTTGGATCCGTTGACGAATATGGTCCAGCTGTTCGACAGGTCTGGGAGTTCGGGCATCTGAGCTTCCGTCCATTCGGCTATGAAATCCGGTAGGACTTGGGACTTGATTGCGGACTGGCGCTGGTACATGATCTCCCAGGACCCCAGCGTGATTCCCCATAGCGATACACGCCCTGTGGCGTCTGGGTTGTTGAGGATGCTGGAAACTGGATTCGAGGCCACCACTATGATGGAGTGGCATTCGAAGTAGTGCGGCAACTTCTTCCCTGTCATATAGATAGCGTATGCTAGCTTCTGATAATGGGGGTATCTTTGCTTGGTTGGAGATAAGACTTCGCTTAGGTAGTACACATGCCTCTGTACTCCGTGCTCCTTGCCTTCCTCCGCGCGTTCGACCACGAGTACTGAGCTGACCACCTGATTCGTGGCCACGATGTATAGCAACATCGGCTCTTTCTCTCGAGGTGTGACGAGAACTGGGGAGGTCGACAGGCGACGTTTGAGGTCGTCGAACGTGGTTTGCGCCTCTTCGGTCCACATGAAGTTGTCTGTTTTCCGAAGCAGCCGATAAAAAGGGAGTGCTTTTTCGCCGAGCTTGCTGATAAAGCGGCTAAGCGCTACGAGTCGACCTGTCAACTGTTGGACATGTCGAAGCGTCCTTGGAGGCTGCATGTTGATGATGGCCTGTATCTTCTCTGGGTTGCCTTCGATTCCTCTCTCGGAGATGAGGTAGCCCAGTAGTTGGCCGGTGGGTACCCCGAAAGAGCATTTCTTCGGATTGAGCTTGATGCTGTATCTGTCGAGGTTGGCGAAGGTTTCTCGAAGGTCATCGAGCAGGCTGTCTGCCTTCACGGTCTTGATGACAATGTCGTCTACGTAGACCTCGATGTTGCGGCCAATTTGCTCCTTTAGACACGCCTGCATGCACCGTTGATAGGTGGCTCCGGCGTTCTTGAGCCCGAAGGGCATCGTCATGTAGCAGTATACCCCGTGCGGGGTGATGAACGCTGTCTTGTCTTCGTCTTCTACTTTCAACCGTATCTGGTTGTACCCGGAGTAGGCGTCGAGGAACGAAAGGCGCTCGCATCCTGCCGTGGAGTCGATGATCTGGTCGATTTGGGGCAGGGGAAGTAGTCCTTCGGGCAGTGCTTATTTAAGGCCGTGAAGTCGATGCACATCCTGTAGACCTTGGTGTCCTTCTTTTCCACCATGACCGGTGGCGAGAGACACTTAGCTTCCTTGATCTCTCTGATGAACTTGGCTTCGAGGAGGCGGTTGATTTCTTCGCCCATCGACTTGGCCTTCTCTGGATTATACTGGCGCATAGACTGCTTGACCGGTTTCGTGTTGGGAAAGATCTTGAGCTCGTGCTCGGCGAGTTCCCTGGGGATGCCTGGCATATCTGCTGGACACCAAGCGAACATCCTCCAGTGCTCACGGAGGAACTCAATGAGCGCACTTTCCTATGCGGGGGAGAGGGAGTTCGACACCCGCGCCGTCTTGGTTGGATCCGTCGGGTGGATCTGGTGCTCTCGGGTGTCCTTGGTGGCATCGAACGACAGCTCTGGGGCGTTCTGCTGCGCCGGTGGATCGATGTCCATCACAGTGGCTTCCTGAATATGGTGCAGCTCCTCGTGCACCCCGAAGGTTTGGGTCATGGTATTGAAGTCCTTGTCGCAGTTTTCGGATCGGGCGAAGCTGCCGCTGATCGTCAGTGGTCCTCTGTTTGCGAGCATCCGCAGCTTGAGGTAAGCGTAGTGCGGTACTGCCATGAATCGGGCGAACGCTGGTCGTCCGAGGATGGCGTGGTATTGCGAGGGCCAGTCGACGACCTCGAATTCGATCTTCTCCTTTCTGAAATTTGCTGGCGTGCCGAAGATGACGTCGAGATGTATCGCCGCTAGTGGGTACGTCGGCTTTCCTGGGACGATTCTATGGAAGGAGGTCTCCGTTGGCAGGAGATTGTTCATCGGGATCTTGATCTTTCACAGTGTATCTGCGTAGATGAGGTTCAAACTGCCGCCTCCGTCCATAAACACCTTCTTCGAGGTGAAACCCCCTATCTGTGCCTCGAGAACCAAGGCATGGTGTCCCGGGCGTGGGATCTTCGGTGGATGATCTGATCTGTCGAAACCGATCGGATGTTCGGAACAGTTCAGATATTCGGGAGTGGCCGGTGGCGCGTGTTCGGCGTGAAACACTTCTCTTGCACGTTTCCGCTGGACTTTATTCGTCGGGCGCCCCCTCTGGATCATGGGCATGAAACCTCTTGGCGGTGGGAACTCTTCTTCCTCACTAGCCAGCTGTCGTGGTTCGACTTGCTGGATCGTGGCGGCCTGGTGGCCCTGCTGTACGACATTCGCTGGTGGGTTAGGCGGTGGTGGTGGAGCGTTGTAGGCTATCGACCCCGCCATTGGCTGCTCGGTGCCCATCCTCTCTTGGAGTGCTCGGTTGAGGCGAAGGAATTCTCTACACTCGATGAGGAGGTGCGCAGGTCTCCGTACTCCATCCTTGTCGAGGTACGTATGCCGCGGGCATCCACTATCAAGCATCTCCTCTCCCGACAGCTGTGGCTGTCGTCGGCGCCACTCCTTACTTGGCCTCGAGTCACGACCGGTACTTCTGCTGCTGCTGCCATGGTAATTGTTTCCTTGCCGCGGTAAGTCGCGGTTGTCTTCACGATCTTCGTGCACGTAGCCTGCTGCTACCATGTCTGTGTTCTCCGTGTTGTCGTAGCGGTTCCGACGACCCTTCTTTCGGGACCCGGAGTGAAACTGGTCTTTCGCGTCGACATCGCGTTCTGCTGATCGACGGCGACTTCTGGGAGCCGCGATGGAGTCTTCGCCATCGGCCCACTCATTCGCCAAGCTCGTGAGGTGGTCGACGGTCCTTGGCTTGCAGCGTCCAAGCTCTTCCTTGAAATCACGTCTGAAAAGGCCGTCGCGAAAGGCATCGATGGCCCTTTCGGGCGAGATGTTTTCCGTCGTGTTCCGGAGGCTGATCCACCGTGAGATGTATGATCTCAGGTTTTCTCCGGTTATCTGCACGCATAGGCGTAGTTCTTCGAACGACGTAGGTCGTCGTGAAGTGCCTCAGAAGTTAGCGATGAACGCTTGCCGAAATTCTTCTCAAGAGCGGATGCTATCTGGGGCGAGATTATTCAGCCATGCCCTTGTGTTATCCTTTAGATGCAGCGACCGCAACTGGAGGGCGTTGTCTCTAGATCCGCCGCTGATTTTGACAGCAGTTATGAAATCATCGAGCCAAATTCGGGGGTCCTGCTGCCCGTTGAACTTGACTATGCCATCGCTGAGCTTGATTCCCTTCGGCAACGGTGCGGAGCGGATTAAAAGGCTAAAGCAATCTGCCCCATACAGTCCATCGTTTGTGCCACCGAACATTTCCGCTTCGCGATCTCCCTCGAAGCGGCGCGCCTCGCGCCGCGCTCGCCCTTGGTCGACTCTGTTTTGGGCCAGACCGTGCCGAAGCTCTCCGTTGAGAGGTTCGACCGCTTGTGTCCGAGGCGCTATGGGTGGCACCGGCGCTGGGTGTCTGGCCTGCTCCACTGGTGGGGCGGTCCTCCTTGCTATCGCATCATGTCCGGAGTCGGGCGTGCTTTGAAGTACCCTCACTCCTTCGAGTGTCAGGTTTCTCAGGTGTCGCATATGCTCATCGCCATTGGATGCGTTTGCTGCAATGTAAGCTGCCGCGGCCATGATTGCCGCCTCCTTGGTCTTGGGCATCAGTTCGGTCTCATTGAACTCTGCCTCTAAATTTCGGGTGATATTGTGCATATCGCCCCCCGGCTGAGTGCGTGACCTCGATCTGTGCTGGACGCTTGATGAGTAATGGGACGATCTTTCAGCCCGTCTTCTGCTGGACGCATCGGCCTCCTCTCTGCGCCATTCCAGCACTCGCCTGTCTGCACTGATCTGGTCCTTCTGCTCCTGGACGACGAACCGGAGTGCAGCCAGATCGCTCGGGCTTGGGTTGGGACCAAAGTTCACCTCGCCCGCGTAAACCCTTCTTGCGAACCGGATCTGGTCATGCGTGACCACCTGGCGGCCGCTGTCTGCCCGGTTTCGGCCGTCGTTGTCTCTATTCTCGTTTCCGTCATCGTGCGATGCCATCATACAGTGGCCCCCGGTCCACGGGGCCGAATCTTCGCTGATTTCGCCTAGCGCTGGAGGGTAGACGTCGTCGCTTTCGACATAGGGCCCGACTTCGATCATGAAGTCGGAATCGTAATCAGCCACATAGCCATTGCTAGATGCGACAGATTCGCAGTGTGAGGCGGAGCTTGCTGAATTGCCGATTTTCCCCTTATCTTCGGGGTAGACGTCGTCGTCGTCATCTGAGCATGTGTAGTCCGAGTATAACCCTTCGACGTAGTCAGGGTCATACGGTGCAGTGCGAAGCGTGAGGGCGTTGAGAGCCCGATCGCACTCAGATATCATCGGGTAGACAGCTGCTGTGCCCCCCCGAGGATCTTCACAGCCGGCGATCTCGTGGGATGAGAAATTTCCGGCACCCACGTAGTGGTATGCGTCGCAATCGACGCAGTATGCGGTGGCCGGGGATGGAGGTGGGTCTTCGAAATCGTTCGACCCGACTGATGGGGTCGAAGTTTTCAGCTTCGGTTCCTCCTCCGATGGTGCTAGTAGCGCACTTGTCGAGGGTTTGCCCCCGACGACTGATGGTGTTGTCGCTTCGGCCATGAGTGGAGCCGATTCACCGATGGAGAGTAGTTCCATCGCTCCGTTGCTATCCACGTGGAAGTTGAACAGTCCGAAGGCCATGTCATAGCCTCCGAACGCTGCTCCTGTCGCGCTTGAGATGGGGTCGATGACGTTCGCCGCTAGAGTGGGCTTGGCAGCGGTTGGCGAAACATTGTCGACGACGATCGGATCAGCGGCGTCAACCCCCGGTTCCGTCGAGTTGGCGTTGACGACAGCCGGCACAGCGATGTCGACGACGGTGTCGATGTCGATCTTGGCGGTGACGTCGGTCGGCACAGCGATGCCGACGACGGTGTCGATGTCAATCTTGGTGGTGATGTCGGTCGGCACCGCGATGCCGACGATGGTGTCGATGTCGATCTTGGTGGTGGTTGGTGATGGAGACGGCGAATCCGTAGATCCAGATCCCGTCGTCCCCACGGTCGGCGCCAATTGACGAGGTTTATCCCCGGCAATGCCCATGTCGAAGGGCTTTCGATCTAGGAAGCGTATTGGGGACCTGGCGAACTTGACGGCGATCAGACGAAAGCAAAAGGGACAAGGGTTTTACCCAGGTTCGGCCCCCTCGGAAGGTAAAAGGCCTACGTCCTGCTTGTCTGACTTTGTATTGATGGGGTGGCTTCGATGAAGGTGTTACAATGGTGGCGTAGATTGGATCTAGCCGAACAAGAGAGCTCTAAGTTGTCGAGCACTCAGGCGTAGGATGGGTGGAAAAGCGTCTAGGGTTTTGGAGCCTCCCTCCCAGCCTTTTATATGCGAAGGCTGGGTCTCGGGATGTCCCTCAAACCCAATACAGATCGGATCGGTACTCAAACAGACGAAACCTAATCCAATTCTAATTCTTCGGGCCTTTGCTTGCACGCCAAGCTTAGCTCCTGGGCCACGCTAGACCGCTGCCTTGATGGGCCTCAAGAGCCTTCCGAGAGAGACCCTTCCTGGACCGAAAACGAGGTAGGCAAATATCGGGGGCCCGTTTGTCATTCCTTCGTCAACCGTTTTTTTGTCCGTATGATGTGTTAGTTTTGGCCCATTAATTGTCCTGCCCAATATGCACATAGATTAGCTAGAGGTACATCAGTAGCAGCCAGATGATCGCTTCGACAGTTCATCTCGTCGGCCAGGTCGTACGGTGCGGCGGCAGTGAGGCGGCTAGGGAAAACGCCCTCCTGATCTGTCGAACTGGGACCTAGGTGGGATCATCGGGCTCAGGTCAAGGGCGACTTTTGATCGATTCCGTGCTCCTCCGTCGATTGTTCGGTTGCAGCGTATATTCATTGAATCCGGGATGCATCCGTGTTTAGGTAATTTACTAGCCTTAAATCAACTAAAACAATTCAACTCATCATCGTTTGTATTGAGTAATTGATGAATTGGTGATTGATGCGGCATTTTTTGTCAATAGAATTTTTTCGAGATAGTGTTTCTTATTTTTTTTATTGGATTAATAGTGTTTCTTATTTTAGTTCTTGATTTTATATTATGCATTGATATAACAATCTAAAGTGCACAAGACCATATTGATTTGTTTAAGTTATTCTTGTAGTGATTTGTTCTTGAGCCTACCCTCCAATTTTATTCAAGAATCTCCACTCACCGTTAGTACGACGATCATGTGCAAGAATTCTTTCTCGTATGTCTATAAGTTCGGATTTCTGATTGCAATGCCTTTCATAAATAGGCAACTGGGTGCCCTCTTGTACGTTCATAGAGGTGAGTGTATGTGCGTATTTGTGAGCGTCTATGTTGAACTGTGTTCTAAAAAACCATAAAAGCAGAGCTACAAGAAGGGTTGATGCCCTGGCATCCAACTTCCACGCGCACCACAACAATTGAGAGGAGACACCCGCCACAGACAACAAGCATTGACCACCAGAGCTACTAGGACCAACCAACGCCGACCTTTCCAACTAAGCAGCGGGCATAGAGGGTTAGATCTTGCATGAAACAAGTCTGGCATGCACGGGATAAGCGATAGCTCCAGACCTGACAAAAGAGGAGGTGCCCGCGACCAGCCCGAGTAGGCGCATGGCCCGGACGCTGGCCCAATGCTCAGTGGAGCCATCACGACCAACACCCTCGTGCATATCCGCAGACGCTAGGACCTGCGAAGCCACCGTCTAGAAGCATGGCTGCGGTCAAGACGACAACCTGAGTTCCACATCCTACTTCCAACCAAGCTAGGAGTGAAGAGAAACCGAGTTGGAGGCTCCACATTAGGGCTTTGCCTGGCAGCAGCCAACGAAGAGGGCGAGTGAGATGCTTGGAGGAGGCCACAAGCTCCCCGTGGCTAGGGTTTTGCCTCCAGTGTTGCCCTAGATGGATGGCGCGGGGGCCTTGCAATCATCTTCAAAAGAAATCAGTATGATACACATTTTAGGGTGCATGTTGTCTAAAAATATATTGGTGAAAGGCCATAAGGCCAAGATAGAGAGTTGTATATGAATAACAGAATGAAAATACAAATACTAAGCAAGATATTTAAACTTGCCAGAATAATTTAGAGGAGATTGTGCCTCCGTATTTCCAGAGAGCTTTGCATAGGGCAATCGCATCTTCGATCTTGTCTACACCATATATTCTTACAAGTGTACATTTAACTAGGAAGCTCGGCGCGGCGCCACGCCGCGCCCTTAGCTATAAGTATTACAATATCTGTGATGTTTAAGCACTGCATAAGTGCTAGTGTCGAAGCACTGCTAAAGTAATGTAAACGTGGTATTGAAGAGCCATGGTTTAGAATTATTTTTTTCCCGCGTGCCTAGGTGATCGTGAGGGATGGAAAAAGAGGTTAGTAGGGGGGAAATCACCAGGTAATCATGAGGTGATGGAAAAAAGAGATGGTAGTATGAAAGTAACTACACTGCAGCAGGGCCTAGAGCGAGACAGTTAGTGTCTAAAGTAAGGATACTACATGCTGGCTTAAAGAGGTGACAGACAACGGAGCAAGTTTTTATAATAGTTGTAGAGAGGGCAATAGTATTTTCGTGGGTCAAAGGACTAAGGATAGCGAAGTAACTATATTTTCCCAGCATTGCTATAGAGGAAGACATTAGTATTTTTTGAGGGTAAAAGAGGTGGCTAGTGGTGGAGCAAGTATATTTTTCTACGGTAAGATAGTAGTATTTTTCTAGCGTAGAAGAGGCGATGAATGTTAGAGTAGTTTTTTTAAGTCTCCAAAGGCTTAAATAAGTTTTCCGAAAAAAGAGATGATAAAAAATGGAGTATTTTTATATATTAGTGTTTTTTTCTAAATAAGTTAGGCGATGAATGATATTTTTTTAAATGTAGACAATAATATTTGCACGGGTAAAAGAGGGGGTAGAAGGTGCAGTAAGTATATTTTTAGAAGGTAACATATTTGAAGGAATTCATATGATGGAGCAAATATATATTTCAAAAGTACTATAGAAGAAGACCATAGTATTCCCCCGCCATAAATAGTGAAGTGCGCCCATAAGACGATAGTGAATGATGGGCCGAGTTGATGAAGGAAAAATGACCGGCCAGTTGGAAAACCTCAAGAGAAGGTTTTGATAAATATAGCAGCAAGTTTTCCCTCAGTTATGAAACCAAGGTTATCAATCCAGTAGGAGAGAGACAAACGACTGAAGGTGATGCCTACTAGCTGCGTGATCCTCTAACAAGGGCGCCGTTAATGATAACTTGTTAGCGCGTCTTCAACCAGTAGCAACGTAGAACCTGCACACACACAACCAAATACTTTATTCCCAACTTACGATGAGGTTGTCAATCTCACCGGTTTGCTTAAAACAAAGGGTATGAGCGTATCGAGTGGAAGTGATAATAGTATGCGAGTAAAGTAAACAGTGCGAGTAAAGTAAACAGGTGATAGCAATATAAAGGAAATAGGACCAGGGTCCACAGTTCACTAGTGGTGTCTCTCTATAAGATAAAATAATACATGCTGGTTAAACAAATTACAGTTGGGCAATTAATAGAATAAAGACAACGTGCATATGTCGAGAGGATCACTATGAGATTTACTCTGGGCATTACAACAAGATACATAGACCGCCATCCAACTGCATCTATGACTAATAATCCACTTGTGGCGAATCAATCCGAGAACTCCACAAGTATTAAGTTGCGAACAACAGATAAATGCATGAAGCAAAGTGTGTAATGTAAACAAAGCATATGCCCTCGAGCATATGAATGTTGTTTTCCCCCTAGTAGCAATAGCACATCTACAACCTTAGAGGTTTCTGTCACTCCCCCAGATTAAATAGAGGCATGAACCCACTATCGAGCATAAATATCCCCTCTTGGAGTCACTGGCAACTACTCGGCCAAGATAGCTACTAACAACGGAGAGCATGCAAGATCATAAACAACATAGAGATAACAAAAGATAAAATTCAGTACTTCAACTCAATCATAACACCAATATTCATCGGATCCCAACAAACACAACATGTAGAATTACATAACGGTGATCTCAATCATGTAAGGCAGCTCATGAGATCTAAACATGAAGCACATGGTGGAGAAGACAACCATCTAGCTACTGCTATGGACCCATAGTCCAAGGTAGACTACTCACTCATCGCGCCGGAGGCAAGCATGGCGATGAAGAAGACCTCCGGTGGCGATTCCCCTCTCCGGCAGGGTGCCGGGAAGAGCTTCTGGACCCTCCCGATCTTCGGGTCGATGGCGGCGGCGGATCGCGATGTGTTCTAGGAAAAGTGATCGGGTCTTTAGGTTTTTCCCGTCGGGAGGTCTTTATAGGCGAAGGGGCATCATCAGGAGTGGACCGAGGCGACCTCACACATAGGGGGCGCAGCCCAGCCCCTGGCCGCACCGCCCTATTGTGTGGGGCCCTCGTGGCCCCACTCCGTATCCTCTTCGGTTCTCTGGAAGCTTGGGTGAAATTCTGGGCGACTGGCTTTGGTTTCGTCCAATTCCGAGAATATTTCCTGTGTAACTTTTCTGAAACACAAAAATAGCAGAAAACAGGGAACTGGCACTGAAAGGATAAGGATGTCGCCTAGAGGGGGGGTGAATAGGCGATTTAAAACTTTTACGAGTGGCTTGACAAATGTGGAATAAAACTAACGTTTAATTTGCCAAGCATACAAAACCTAAACAAACTAGGTTCACCTATGTGCACCAACAACTTATGCTAGACAAGATAAGCAATTAAGTGATAGCAAGATATATAAACTTCAAGCACGAAGGCTATCACAAAGTAAATTGCATAAGTAAAGGAGCTCGGGTATAGAAATAAACGAGGCACGCGGAGACAACGATGTATCCCGAAGTTCACACCCTTGCGAGTGCTAATCTCCGTTGGAGCGGTGTGGAGGCACAAGGCTCCCCAAACGCCACGGAGGCTCACCGTAATCTCCTCGAACCCTCCCACCAAGATGGAAGACCCAACCACTATGGGACACTTGAGGGCGGTCACCGAGCCCGTACAAGCTTGGGGCAATCTCCCCAACTCAATTGGAGGCTCCCAAGAATCGCCACTGAGGCACCACAAAGCTTGGGAAGATCTCCACAACTTAATTGGAGGTCCCCAAGTAATTGCCACGGAGGCACCACAAAGCTTGGGAAAATCTCCACAACTTAATTGGAGGTCCCCAAGTAATCCACTAAGCCACTAAGCCGTCTAGGGTTCAAGAACCCAAGAGTAAAAAGCTCAACAAACTTTTCACCACTGAATCTCCGAGGAGAACTCAAACCGATGCAACCGATGCAATGGCAAGAACACTAGTGCTCAAATCCTTCTCACTCAAATCCTACCAAAGCAACTAATGCTATGGAGAGATATGAGAGGAAGAACAAAGGAAGAAATCCACAAAGAACTCCAAGATCTAGATCCAATGGGTTCCCCTCACAAAGAGGAGAAAGTGATTGGTGGAAATATAGATCTAGATCTCCTCTCTCTTTTCCCTCAAAGATATGCAAGAATCATGGGAGGAATTGAGAGATGGGCAAGCTTTCCAAGGTCAACAATGGAGGGAAAGAGATGGGAAAAACGAGCTAGCCCAAGCTTGAAGAAGGGGAGGGGTATTTATACCCCCTCCCGGGAATGTAGCCGTTGTTGTACTGCAGGGCTGGATATTCCGGTCCAAGTTTGGACCGGATATTCTGCCCTCCCCCCCCCCAAAAAACTACTAAGGACTCCGTGCGCGTCGTCCAGATCTGGGGCCGGATATTTGGCCGGATATTTCCAAAAGTGGGCCGGATATTCTGGTCACCCATGAAATCGGCTAAGGACCAGAAGATGGCGAGGCGCGCGTCATACAGATTTAAGGCCGGATATTTGGCCGGATATTTCCAAAAGTGGGCCGGATAATCCGCCCAGAAGAGCGAGCAATACGAAAACAGCGATAAATTTTTCATCCGGACTCCGTTTTCGATGATCTTGGGCTCGTTGGAATCACCACAATGAGCTCTACAACATCATCCATAGAAACATCATAGTCCAACAAAGGAGGATGAAAACAAATGATAAAAGGTTTGACTTAGCTATAAAGATGAAGCGGTAAAACCTCCAACACCAAAAAACGCAATAAGTTTTCCATACGAAATCCATTTTTGGTGAGCTTGGGATTAATGTCAAGATAACCACAAGCTCTAAAAACTCACATAGAGAAAATCCAAATAAGAACCAAGAAAGATGATGCAAAGTATGCAAAAGTTTGAGCTCTCTCCGAACGATACGAATAAGGTTACTCACTCGAGAGCCCCTGTTGATAGTACGACTATCGATCCTAAAACCCGGTCTCCCAAACACTATGAGACCGGGAATAAAGAAAACCTATCAAGATCAAACCTTTGCCTTGCGCAATCCACTTGAGCTAGATGGAGACAATCTTGATCTTCTCAAGTTGGATTACCTTTCTTGATTGCGCTTGCTTAGTGAAGTCTTGCGGATTGCTCCCCAATACTTCACAATGGAAGAGACACTTGAACTTGTGCTTCGACTTGATCAACATTGCACTTAAACTTCTTCCTTCATAATGATGATGTCTTGAGAATGCATATGAGTGCTCACCCCATCTTATTACTCAAGACACACTCTATATAGGCCCAACTCCCTTGATCATCACATAAACTTCATTATTTGCATCTTCTTACAACCTTGAAACCAACATATGGCTCAAGTGTTGTCTACGGACAAGTCCTACAAATATAACTCGATGCAAACATTAGTCCATAGGGATTGTCATTAATTACCAAAACCACACATGGGGCAAATGCTCTTTCAATCTCCCCCATTTTGGTAATTGATGACAATCTCTTTGAGAGGGTTTATATAATGAATTTAAAGGACTAAGATGGTTACACTAACATCAAATACTACAAAAGTATGTGATGTTAGTAGAACCATCATGTATAGAGCAAACTCCCCCACAATCTATGCACGTGTGAATGAACTTGAATTTCATTGCATATATTGCTAACCAATGTTGTTGGTGGAGTTTCCACTATATATACTCAACCATGCAAAGCATGCAAGGCAAATGCTTAAGAACAAAACAAAAGCATGAAACCCAATTCCCTTCAAACCCTCGAAACTTCTCCCCCATTGGCATCCATTGCCAAAATGGGCGAAAAGGCTTAGAAGGACAATAGTGAGAGTTCCTCCTCAAGGTGTGCATGACCCAAAAAGAGTGAAAATACATGCACAAATCCAAAGACAAAATTTTGAAGGAAATCAAACTATATTGAGGATCAAAGATTGCAAACAAAATAAGATGACAAGATGGTTGAACTTCCAACAATGAAGATAGCAATCAAAAGATCCAAATAGAGAATCAAATAAAGATATTATGAGAAGACCAAAACAATGCTTTAAATAATATGAAGAAGCTCCCCAAGGTTTGTGCACAACATATTCCATTTGAATTGAAGTATAAGGTACACAAACATGGAATCATCACTCCCTCGATATTATTTAAAACAAAATGATACCAAGTGACATCAAATACTATGATAACCACAAAATGGTGCTTTAAGATGAAATGAGGAAGCTCCCCAAGGTACGTGCACAAGATAGAATGTTTGCATTTGAATACAATTTGCACAACATGGAATCCTCACTCCCTCAATACCATTTGAAAAGCAACCATTAGAAAGAGATCATAAAAAAGATATTAAGCTTAACACTTGCTTCAAAGAAATAGTTGAGCAACAAGTAAGGAACCGATATATTAAACGGCTCAACCAAAGAAATGTGTGATAGGAATGACAAAGCATATTATACGACTAGTACAAGGATGAACATAGAGTATCCACATAGTCCTCAATGAATGATATTGCTTAGCATTCCATCCCAACACACAAGGTTAGATGCTAGAAAAGTATGCATGAATAAGATACTTGTTACCGAGATATCATTGGAAAGATGTAGTAGATAGGAGTTCTTCAATAATCCTAGCTTGCCATAAATTATCAACTAGTCACCGCTTCATGCTTATTATTGAGACAAACACCAATATAACTCCCATGTACGTAAAACAAATTCAAGTACAATATGGTCCCCAAACTCATTGGGTCCGAAGTAGTTAGAGACACTACAATATATAGGACAAGCTCCACATAAATATGTGCATATAGATATGAACTTGAATTTCATGAACATCTTAGCCGATTTAGGATTTATTGGAGTTTACCCTATATATTGGATCAAAGAAAGCAAAGCATGCCATAGAGTATACATTTAGTAAATATGCATGCACAAGACTTTCAAGATCCAAAAGAGATACAATTTGGACAAAACACCAAGAAGACCAACAAGTCACACAAAGGTGTGAAGAACTAAAGGTTGTCCAAAATTATATCAAAGAATCAACTCAACACAAAATTGACTCCAAAGTCCACCAAGTGAACAAAGCAAACACCAATGAGCATAAATGATCACTAAAACACACATGCCCAATGACTTATCTCATTTTAAGAATATAGAGCAAAATCAAGAAAAGAGATAGCCATTCTCCCAAAGAGAGCAAGGTTCTAATAAACAAACTAAACTCTCCACTATTTTTATGATGGCACACTAAGTACCAAAAAGAAAAGATTTGTCTTCCAATAATAACCAAAACCAATTGAAATAACCCACAAGAGTATGTTATAGCAAATATAGGAGAGCTCCCCAAGATTAGTGCTTTATTTATGATTTTCCATTTGAATACAAAATGCACACAAGTGGGATCATCATCTCAACCGACATTAAGAATAACACAAAACAAGTTCAATAAAATCAAATGGAATCACAAAAGTCAAGGAAGACAATGGGAATTTAAAACAAATACATTCCTTTGGCAAGAGATAAGGTAATTAAAAGCAATAGCCAATAAAAAGATGATCAATATATATATACCACATGATAGAGTACCAATTGTCCAAGGACAAGAGGTATTTGGAGTTATTAATTTCTCGGTGGTATTTTACACATAAATCCAAGATCATCTTCACAACAAGAAGCATATGAAAAGGATAAGAATTAAACACCATGCTAAAGAAGATATTCTTGATAGACTCAAATAGTTAAATAATCACGCAAAGCAATGATTAGGATAACTTGAAGCAAATGGTTTTCTAACTTTGATGTAGAATTCCACATTTTAGGAAAACCCTACCAAGAATGTATCTCACAAACAAGATTCAAAACAAGAGCAATAAAACAATTTGGCAAATTGAAACTTGTTTGAGCAAACATGTCACATAGAAGAAAGATAATTTGCAATATCAACACTATGTGACACAACCTCAAATATACACATTTTATTGTTTGTAGTATGCACAAAGCATATTACTCCCCCATAATGTGATAAAGCATTTATTTTCACAAGAGGCAAATAAAATCCAACACGAGATGATTAATGGATATTATAGAATTTGAATTTCTCATGAGCATGACATACCACATAGAGACTAGATAATTTAAAATATCAACACTAAGTGGTATTCCTCATGTACACACATTTTAGGATTGTGAAGTGCCAAAGCATATCACTCCCCCAAGATGGGATAATCCATTAATATCTCACAAGAGCCAACAAGATACAAACAATATGCAAAAGGGCTCAACAAGAACAACCGTACATGGTGTGCAAACCAACATGCACAAACTTGATTACTCAAAATAAAGCAAGTTGGAAGCACAACATATACAAACACATGCAAGAAACAAACCCAACACATGCAAAGGGGCGAGGAACTTTCAATGTGGATAAGTTGAGTACATGTTACCGCAAGGAGGAACACTAGATATATGATAGAAGCAAGATAATCCAATTGACTTGACTTGAGACAATATAATTGATGAAGATCCCTTAATTCTTCATGATATAGCCAAGTCTCCAATGCCCTCCAATAACACCTATTGATCAAGTTTGAGCTTGTTGGTCCCCAACCAAGTTGGGTCCTAAGAGGTTAGTCACAATAGGCTTGGCCACCCAAATGGTTCTTTTCTTGACACCACATTGAGTACCAACAAATTTGGCAAACACATTGACAACCTTATCCTTGAAAAGTGAATAAGCATCATCAATTATGATAGGGTTGGATGAGTTACCCATAGTGCATGAAGAAGAAAGGTGACCCTTCTCACGGCATATGTAGCAAGTTCTTTTCTTCACCTTCTTCTCACTTGATTTCTCCGCAATGGGAGCATTAGCTTGATTCTTCTTGGGAAGCGACCTTTCTTCAACTTGAGGTTGAGCATGGCCTTGAACTTGAGGTTGCTTCCCTTGTTGCTTCTCAACTAGTGCCTTCTTCTTCAAAGGGCAAGATCTAACATGGTGCCCTTCAATCTTGCACTTGAAGCAAACAATCTTGGCCGGATCTTTGACTTGTCCTTGGCCCTTTTCCTTCTTGTCAATCTTGGACTTCTTCTTGTTGTTTGAGATAAACCCAAGTCCACTCTTGTCATTGGGGGATTTTTGCACACTCAACATATTGTCGAGTTTGGATTTCCCTTCATGACTCTTTACCAAGTCTTTCTTCAAGGAAGTGACTTGGGCCTTGAGCTCTTTGATTTCCTCTACATGGTTAGTAACAACACAAGTACTAGAGGAAATAGAAGCTTCATTGTTAGAGCAACAAGGAAATGAAAGTAATTCATCACAAGATGTAGCAATGTTATGAGTGGATGAATTACTAGGACTAGCACAAGGCGATATGGCATTTTGAGAAGTAGTGCAAAAGTCCACATGAGGCACACTAGATGTTACCTTTGACATAATAGCCTCATGAGCTAATTTCAGTCTATCATGGGAAGCTAGAAGATCCTCATGGGAGCTAGAGAGCTTTCCATGATTTTCTTCCAATTTCCCATAATTGCTAGTTAGCAAATCAAGTTGAGCCCTTAGCTCAACATTCTCCTTCAAGATGGATGCTTCACAAGAAGTAGAGTTAGTAGCACAAGCATCATCACTAATGGAAAGCGGAGAAGGCAATTTAGTAAGCTCATTTTAATTTGAAGCTTTAAGTTGCTCATGCGACTCGGTGAGAATGATGGGCTCACTCGAAATGACCCTAGAGTCATTTTTAAGAAGCACAACATTCTCAAGGAGTTTAGCATAAGTAACTACAAGCTCTTCATATTTAGTTTCAAAATCATTTGCTACCACAAGAGTTCTATCATAGGATTTCTTTATTTTAGATAATTCTAAAGTAAAGGTCTCCTCAAGAGATTCCTTGGTGGTTTGTTCTTCTTCTAGAGCTTCTTTTAGATCCGTGATCTCATCCGCATAATCACGGGCATGACCTTGCATTTTAAAAATGGTATTCTCATGCTCCTCAATAATTTTATTGCTCTCGGTGGCAATAGCCAAAATCTTATAGAAGTAAGAGCAAGCAATTTTATTCTTACGAATAGCATGGAAAAACATTTTACTCTTCTCAAATAAAGAAGCAAGATCATCATCTTCTTCTTCATTATCCTCATTCTCATCATCACTAGTAAGCTCACTATCAACATTGCAATTTCCATCACCACTCACCATAGAGTTACCTTGTGTCTTGCTACACTTTGGTGAAGTGGAAGAGAGTTCATCACGACTGGAAGTGGAGGGAATACAATCATCCTCAATCTTGTTGGACATGTCATATTTGTCTTGAATCTTTGTCCAAAACTCATGAGCGCTACGGAAAGGCATGATTGCAAGAATAACTGCATCGCTCACAAAATCAACAAGCACATTAGTAGCTTGAGAATTAAGATAAGAGTTTCTCTTCTCCTCTAAAGATAGACTTTGGGAATCCTTAGGAGGAGAGAAATCCATATCTAAAATTCTCTCTATATTTGGTTCCATATCATGAAAATAATTAAGCATGTAAATTTTCCATATATCATAATTAGTGTCATTGTGCACGAATCCCCTAGCCGACATCTTTGCTCTCAAGGCGGTGAAGCCTTAAAATGAGAGACCTTGCTCTGATACCAATTGAAAGGATAAGGATGTCACCTAGAGGGGGGGGTGAATAGGCGATTTAAAACTTTTACGAGTGGCTTGACAAATGTGGAATAAAACTAACATTTAATTTGCCAAGCATACAAAATCTAAACAAACTAGGTTCACCTATGTGCACCAACAACTTATGCTAGACAAGATAAGCAATTAAGTGATAGCAAGATATATAAACTTCAAGCACGAAGGCTATCACAAAGTAAATTGCATAAGTAAAGGAGCTCGGGTATAGAAATAACCGAGGCACGCGGAGACAATGATGTATCCCGAAGTTCACACCCTTGCGATTGCTAATCTCCGTTGGAGCGGTGTGGAGGCACAAGGCTCCCCAAACGCCACGGAGGCTCACCGTAATCTCCTCGAGCCCTTCCACCAAGATGGAAGACCCGACCACTATGGGACACTTGAGGGCGGTCACCGAGCCCTACAAGCTTGGGGCAATCTCCACAAATCAATTGGAGGCTCCCAAAAATCGCCACTGAGGCACCACAAAGCTTGGAAAGATCTCCACAACTTAATTGGAGGTCCCCAAGTAATTGCCACGGAGGCACCACAAAGCTTGGGAAGATCTCCACAACTTAATTGGAGGTCCCCAAGTAATCCACTAAGCCACTAAGCCGTCTAGGGTTCAAGAACCCAAGAGTAAAAAGCTCAACAAACTTTTCACCACCGAATCTCCGAGGAGAACTCAAACCGATGCAACCGATGCAATGGCAAGAACACAAGTGCTCAAATCCTTCTCACTAAAATCCTACCAAAGCAACTAATGCTATGGAGAGATATGAGAGGAAGAACAAAGGAAGAAATCCACAAAGAACTCCAAGAACTAGATCCAATGGGTTCCCCTCACAAAGAGGAGAAAGTGATTGGTGGAAATATAGATCTAGATCTCCTCTCTCTTTTCCCTCAAAGATATGCAAGAATCATGGGAGGAATTGAGAGATGGGCAAGCTTTCCAAGGTCAACAATGGAGGGAGAGAGAGGGGAAAAATGAGCTAGCCCAAGCTTGAAGAAGGGGAGAGGTATTTATACCCCCTCCCAGGAATGTAGCCGCTGCTGTACTGCAGGGCCGGATATTCTGGTCCAAGTTTGGACCGGATATTCCGCCCCCCCCCCAAAAAAACTGCTAAGGACTTCGCGCGCGTCGTCCAGATCTGGGGCCGGATATTTGGCCGGATATTTCCAAAAGTGGGCCGGATATTCCGATCACCCATGAAATCGGCTAAGGACCAGAAGATGGCGAGGCGCGCGTCATTCAGATTTAAGGCCGGATATTTCCAAAAGTGGGCCGGATAATCCGCCCAGGAAGAGCGAGCAATACGAAAACAGCGATAAATTTTGCATCTGGACTCCGTTTTCGATGATCTTGGGCTCGTTGGAATCACCACAATGAGCTCTACAACATCATCCATAGAAACATCATAGTCCAACAAAGGAGGATGAAAACAAATGATAAAAGGTTTGACTTAGCTATAAAGATGAACCGGTAAAACCTCCAACACCAAAAAACGCAGTAAGTTTTCCATACGAAATTCGTTTTTGGTGAGCTTGGGATTAATGTCAAGATAACCACAAGCTCTAAAACCTCACATAGAGAAAATCCAAATAAGAACCAAGAAAGATGATGCAAAAGTTTGAGCTCTCTCCGAACGATACGAATAAGGTTACTCACTCGAGAGCCCCTGTTGATAGTACGACTATCGATCCTAAAACCCGGTCTCCCAAACACTATGAGACCGGGAATAAAGAAAACCTATCAAGATCAAACCTTTGCCTTGCGCAATCCACTTGAGCTAGACGGAGACGATCTTGATCTTCTCAAGTTGGATTACCTTTCTTGATTGCGCTTGCTCGGTGAAGTCTTGCGGATTGCTCCCCAATACTTCACAATGGGAGAGACACTTGAACTTGTGCTTCGACTTGATCAACATTGCACTTAAACTTCTTCCTTCATAATGATGATGTCTTGAGAATGCATATGAGTGCTCACCCCATCTTATTCCTCAAGACACACTCTATATAGGCTCAACTCCCTTGATCATCACATAAACTTCTTTATTTGCATCTTCTTACAACCTTGAAACCAACATATGGCTCAAGCGTTGTCTATGGACAAGTCCTACAAATATAACTCGATGCAAACATTAGTCCATAGGGATTGTTATTAATTACCAAAACCACACATGGGGCAAATGCTCTTTCAGGCACTGTGGCGACTTGTTAATAGGTTAGTTCCAGAAAATGCATAAAAGTGCCACGAAGTGTAACGAAATACTAAGCAAATGGTGTAAAAACAAGCATGGAGCATCAAAAATTATAGATACGTTTGAGACGTATCAGCATCCCCAAGCTTAACTCTTGCTCGTCCTCGAGTAGGTAAGTGATAACAAAAGAAATAATTTTTGAGGTGACATACACCTACACAATCTTGATCATGTATGTAAGCGTTGTGCGCTGGGATCAAAAGAACTTAAACATGGGCATGAAAGATATAATCTTGATAGAAGAAACTTAGCAACCATGTTATAACATGAAAATGAACATAAACAAAAGATCATGAAAATGAAACAATGAAAGTCAAACGTGTGTTCAAATCATAAGGAAAAACATACAAATACTAAGAATGACAACTATGCTCTCTTAATGGTGCATAAAGATAGAAGGTGGTGACTCAACATAAAAGTAAAAGAAAGGCCCTTCGCGGAGGGAAGCAGTGATTAAACATGTGCTAGAGCTTTTCATTTGTAAAACATAGATACAACTTGGGTTTTGAGAGGTGGCTGCTTGTGTCAACGACTGGCAATGGGGTTCTTACTATCTTCCATACAAAAATGAAGCAAGTTTTTGAGAGAGAGATTGGCACTTTTGTGCTCTTTTTATAAAACTTGGCACTCCTCCCCACCTTTTTTCCTTTCTCAAACCATGGCTAACCGATTCCATCGGGTGCCCACCAACATTCACATACCATGGAGGAGTGCCTTTTTTCTTTCTTTTTTTCTCTTTTTTTTCTTTTTGGAATAAGCAATATGGAAGATAGCAAATCAGACCACTATGTCCCCATGAGCTGAAAATAGTGTCACAAAACGAGAAGTGTTTTGAAGGTTTTTGAAAGGTAGCACATGAAAATTTACTTTGGAATGGCTTACAAATACCATGCATAGGAATTTATAGTGGACACAATGGCAAACTTGGTTTTTAGGAGTTGGATGCACGAGTAGAGCTCATACTCAGTACAAAATGAAGGCTAGCAAATGACTGGGAGCGACCAACTAAGAGAGCAATAACGGCCATAATCATGCAAAGTGACAAAGCAACATTAAAAGAAGCATAAGATGGCATAAAAAGTCAAAAACTAAATGATCATAGAGGCTATTGGCAACTTTGTATGAGTCTAACATGTGTGAGCATGCGCCAAGTCAACCCAAATAAAGCATCAAGGAGAAAACCAAAATAATGCTTCCAAACGATAAAAACAACGCATGATTTTTTTCAAAGGCTCATTAAGCAATCTCAGTTATTTGAGACAATTCATGCTACAGCAAAACCACTAAGCATACTATCAAAAATACAACAAGCATGACATGAAAAAGCCTAAGCCACAGTCTACACAAGCTCCTTCTTGTACCACTTTTTGGCATAATGCTTTTTCTCTTTTCCAACACCATTCAAACTTTTTATAAACACCTCTTTTGATGAAAACCAATATAGACCAGAGGCAAAAATACACCTTGATAAAAATATGTAACAAGATCTGAATGCAAATCAAGGCGAAAAACAAAAACTAAACGCAGTTCTAGAAAAAGAGAACACTCGTTGAAACGAATAGAGTGAAAAACGGAGTGTTCTTGGCAAATGAAAAGCAAGGCAACTTCTCCAAAAGAAATTTGTTGGGGTCCAACCATTTATTGCAGCAAACAAAACTAAACTAAACTAAAAACTGAAAACAACTAACGCTCCAAGAAAAACGCATAATGCATGAAGCAATAAAAATATAGTATTTTGAAAGGTGACCTGATTTTTGCCGATGAAGAAGGGGTGCCTCGGGGGCATCCCCAAGCTTTGATGCTTGTACTTCTTGGATATTTCTTAGGGTAATGCATGGGCATCCCCAAGCTTGAGCTTTTGTCCATTCTTCAACTCATTTCATCACTCTCCGATTCCTACACTTGAAAACTTCCTTCATACAAAACTAAACACAAATCTATTAGCAACATTAGTGTAAGCATAACATAGAATCAACCCTTTTTGCTTCAGGTTTCAACCTAAAACCACCACATATAAAGCATATACTACTGTAGCAACTTCCCCAAAAGTTCCGTGATCAAAAGAACTCAAAAAGAAAGCGATAAAGCGGCAAACACAAATATTGGCAGAAATCTGTCAAAACAGAACAGCTGACAAAGGTCGAATTTTTGAGGGGTTTTCTGTTGCTCAAATAAAAAAGTGTTAAACTAATGAAAGTTTGGATACAACCTGGGGCATATGCACAAGAAATCGCAGGTCCAGAAGATATACAGAAAATTTTCACGAATTTTTACGGTGCAGCACCGAAAACTGTTTTAGGACAGCAGCATCCCCAAATCTTACCTCGCTCAAATTAGAGGCTTCTCTTGGCACAAAAACGAAATAAAAATGATAAGGAGAGGTCATTACAGTAGTAATAACTTCCAAGACTCAAATAAAATAAAAAGAGTTGAATGTAAAAACATTGGGTTATCTCCCAAGAGTGCTTTTCTTTAACGCCTTTGAGCTAGGCGCAGAAAATTGCGAATCAAGTAATATCAAAAGAAGCATTAAGATCCACTATAGGAGTCTTTTCAACAATGAATTGAATTGTGTCTAAATGAGTTTTTGAAGACCCTTTATGATTACTCTTTGGTACACTACTTTCATCAAAAAAGTTTTCAGGACAAATCCAACTAAAATTCTTTTCCAAAGCATCATGAATTCCTGCAAGTTTACAAGGTATTGGCACTCTAAAATCTTCATTGGGTGTACCAACAACTTCAACAGGTGAGCCAAACTTATTAAATTTCTTAAAAACTTCCCTAGCCTCAATAGCAACATCTCTAAATTCTATGCGCAAAGTTTCCAAGATAAAAGCTTTCTTTTTAGGATCCTCAATTTCATGAAGCTTACGAAACATGTATTGCATAAAAGGATTAAGGCTAGCAAACGTAGCTTCCAACATGTGAATCAAATAAGCAGAAGCAACTTCATAACTAGGAGCAAGCTCAGCCAAAGACTTTTTCTCAACTTCTTTATGCATACTAATATGATTAAAGAACTCCTCAATGTTACTTTTTCCAATAATTGAACCACTTCCTACTGAGAGGTCCTCCAAAACATACTTAGGGAACAACATAATGAACTAGAAGTAAAGAAATAACAACTACCAAGAATTCTATTTTTTTTGGGTTTTTTATAAAACGATGCAAGTATAAATAAAGTAAAGCAAAACTTAAAACAAAGTAAAGGATGTGCGTGCGAAAACTCCCCTTGCAGAAGTCTTCTTCCTCCCCGGCAACGGCGCCAGAAAACTTGATGGGGCCGAGTTGATGAAGTAAAAATGACCGGCCAGTTGGAAAACCCCAAGAGAAGGTTTTGATGAATATAGCAGCAAGTTTTCCCTCAGTTATGAAACCAAGGTTATCAATCCAGTAGGAGAGAGACAAACGACTGAAGGTGATGCCCACTAGCTGCGTGATGCTCTAACAAGGGCGCCGTTAACGATAACTTGTTAGCGCGTCTTCAACCAGTAGCAACGTGGAACCTGCACACACACAACCAAATACTTTGTTCCCAACTTACGATGAGGTTGTCAATCTCACCGGTTTGCTTGAAACAAAGGGTATGAGCGTATCGAGTGGAAAGTGATAATAGTATGCGAGTAAAGTAAACAGTGCGAGTAAAGTAAACATGTGATAGCAATATAAAGGAAATAGGACCGGGGTCCACAGTTCACTAGTGGTGTCTCTCCATAAGATAAAATAATAATGCTGGGTAAACAAATTACAGTTGGGCAATTGATAGAATAAAGACAACGTGCATATGTCGAGAGGATCACTATGAGATTTACTCTGGGCATTACAATAAGATACATAGACCGCCATCCAACTGCATCTATGACTAATAATCCACTTGTGGTGAATCAATCCGAGAACTCCACAAGTATTAAGTTGCGAACAACAGATAATTGCATTAAGCAAAGTGTGTAATGTAAACAAAGCATATACCTTCGAGCATATGACTGTTGTTTTCCCCCTAGTAGCAACAGCACATCTACAACCTTAGAGGTTTCTGTCACTCCCCCAGATTAAATAGAGGCATGAACCCACTATCGAGCATAAATACCCCCTCTTGGAGTCACTAGCAACTACTCGGCCAAGATAGCTACTAACAACGGAGAGCATGCAAGATCATAAACCACATAGAGATAACAAAAGATAAAATTTAGTACTTCAACTCAATCATAACATCAATATTCATCGGATCCCAACAAACACAACATGTAGAATTACATAACGGTGATCTCAATCATGTAAGGCAGCTCATGAGATCTAAACATGAAGCACATGGTGGAGAAGACAACCAACTAGCTACTGCTATGGACCCATAGTCCAAGGTAGACTACTCACTCATCGCGCCGGAGGAAAGCATGACGATGAAGAAGACCTCCGGTGGCGATTCCCCTCTCCGGCAGGGTGCCGGGAAGAGCTTCTGGACCCTCCCGATCTTCGGATCGACAGCGGCAGTGGATCGCGATGTGTTCTGGAAAAGTGATCGGGTCTTTAGGTTTTCCCGTCGGGGGGTCTTTATAGGCGAAGGGGCATCGTCAGGAGTGGACCGAGGCGACCTCACACATAGGGGGCGCGGCCCAGCCCCTGGCCGCGCCACCCTATTGTGTGGGGCCCTCATGGCCCCACTTCGTCTCCTCTTCGGTTCTCTGGAAGCTTCGGTGAAATTCTGGGCGACTGGCTTTGGTTTCGTCCAATTTCGAGAATATTTCCTGTGTAACTTTTCTGAAACATAAAAACATCAGAAAATAGGGAACTAGTACTGTGGCGACTTATTAATAGGTTAGTTCCGGAAAATGCATAAAAGTACCACGAAGTGTAACGAAACACTAAGCCAATGGTGTAAAAACAAGCATGGAGCATCAAAAATTATAGATATGTTTGAGACGTATCAGCGAACTACATCCAAGAAGTCATTGTTGGGAATTAAAGGCGAATAATTATTGTTGGCTATCTATAGAGGAAGGTGGTGATATTTTGTCGAATAAAAGAGTCGCCATATAGTGGAGTATTTTACTTGCTGAAGTTAGAGTAGGAAAGCCTCAAGCTAGCTTGAAAGAAGACATTTACCATTAAAAAAGTACTGATGGAGATTAATATTTGCGCACCGTTAAAGGAATATTGCTCGAAATTGAGGAAGGTAGTGATATTTTGTCGAATAAAAGAGTCGCGAGATAGTGGTTATTTTGTTTGTTGAAGTTAGTAGGATAGCCTCAAGCTAGCTTCGAGGAAGACATTTACCATTAAAAAGTACTGATAGAGATTAATGTTTGGACATCGTTAAAGGAATATTGCTTGGAATTTGACATCCAGGAATTACGTGTCGTTGAAGATTAATATGGAGTAACCACCGCTGTCAAATAAGTGTTGGCGTTGAAAGTTCATGTCGAAAAATTACTGTTTATGTACCATCGAAGATAGTATGACAAATTTATCATCGAAAGATTGGAATATTGAAAAAATTTAATGGTGACAATCACCACCGGGGATTTACTACTTGAGCCGACGATATAGTACCGAAAAACTATCTTAGGAATCACCAAATATACTACTGTGTTCATGTTGTACCGAAAACCTATCGGAAAAATATAGTTCATTTTGTATCAAAAAATACCTAAAAGCCCTAAAATTTCTTGTCGAAAGATTACCGCTTGTGTACCATTGAAGATACCCTGACAAAATTATCATCAAAGGATTACAATATTGAAAAAAAATTATTGGTCAGCATGCACGTGGAATTACTGCTTGAGCCAACGATATAGTACCCAAAAACTACTGGTAGGAATCACCGAAAAGAATAATGTGTTCATATTGTACCGGAGAAGTATCGAAAAACTACTGTTCATGTTGAACCAAAAAACTACCCAAAAAAGTTAAAGGCAACAAAAATCGTATAAATAATGTTGCAAAATTACCATAACAGAGAATTGTAGCGCATTTGTAAGCGCCGAAGAATCATCGTTCAAAATCCAACGATACAAATACTGTAATGCACTATTCATACATGCTTTACTGTTCATGTGAACAGTGCCCCGCAACGTGGCCTATTTGGGAGCTCCTAAATCTTTCCACTTTAATAGATGTATAGATATAGATATTTGTTCCGCGACCTATGGCGCGTACCTTACCTGTATGCTCATCCCCTTTTTTTCCCCATTAATCCCCCTCTTTCTCAAAACACACGCATGATGGTTAATTCTATATTTGTCGTTACTATGACGATCATAGAAGAAAGGATGATTCGCTGACAGCCTGACACAGTCTAATGAATAATGATAGTGATCCTACTGCGATAATTAGCGATTGTATGAATTGGATGGTCATTCACACTACTAACTGGTTGCTAACCGTACTATTACTAAACGATTCCATATCATCAGGATGTGATAGGATTTTAGAATCACACACACCGTACGTATCGTGACTTCGTGATTTCGTGACGATGAGAACGTTGATACACAGTGGTATGGACACTCTTAGTTCTGGTGGCGGTGACGGAGGCGTGAGGTAGGAGTAATGTTCTATTTAATTGGCGTTTTATTTAAAATATATTTTAATATATTTAATCTTTTTAAAATATTTTAAATAAAAAAGTGTACACCCGAATTCCTTTCAGCAAAACCCACTTTTTATGTGGCACGTGTAAGAAGACAAAATTCTATGATAAAATAAGCCTTTTCATGATTTTTTTAATCTTTTTGCATAGGCCATAGAAAACGTGGGTTCTCTACGCAACTTTGCATCGGGACATAGAATATGAGGATATAGAGTAAATTACATAAAACTACCACATTTCGGGGATATATGACATGTCAGTACCACATTTTAATTTTTTTGCTAAAATCTACCAGTTTTGGGCGTGACGTTACAAATTAGACTGATTCTCGTCTAACCGCGTTTTAACAACAGTTCTGACCATTTGGGCCCGTTTGTAAGCGTTGAGTTGGCAGCACACATGGAGAAGAGGATGAGATGGTAGTAGGGCCCACCTATCGGCTCACTAAAAATAAAAATAAAGAAGAAAAAAATATTATTTATGGCACAACTAGGGCTAAAATATTTTTCCACAAACTTGAATACCTAATTTTCACAAAACTATTTAATTTACAGAATATATTTACATGATCAGCATGCACGTGCACATTTTCCGCAAAAAACTCATTTTATTTTGGGCTATAAAAAAGAAAAAGATCTAATAGTTTATTGAACTAAATATGTATTATTTGCAAAAAATTGTCTTTTTTATCACACAGAATACATGATATTTTGAAGCAAAATTTCTAGCGTACGTTCCTCACATAGATATCTAAGTGTGTATTGTATGGCGAAAAATTCTGAGACTTAAAATACGTATTTTGGAACTTTCAAAAAATGAGATCGTGCTCGTGCTCGGTGCAAAAACAAATTTTCGCCACGTGTTGGCCAAACTTTTCCGAATAATTTCAACGTATTCTTGCAAGATATAAATAAAAGAAAAAATAACCGCCAAACATTATCTTATTTACGTATGTTCTGCAGGATAAAATAAAAGTCCAGACCACGTATTCACATATAAAGTACATGTTATTTATATATTCACGTATGCTCTAAGTGATAATATATTTTGTGAAATTTTGGTATGTTTTTTGTGGAAAATTTGCATGTGCATACTGATCTTGTATATGTATTATCTAAATTAAATATTTTTCATGAAAATAAGTATTCAAGTTTGTGGAAAAATATTTTAGCCCGGTCATACCATAAAAATATTTTTTCTTCTTTATTTTTTATTTTTTAATGGGCTGCCAAAACTAGTAGATTTTAGTAACGCCATGCCCCAAAACTAGTAGATTTTAGTAAAAACTAAAAAAAGTGGTACTGACCTATCATATGTGCCCCAAATATGTTAGTTTTATGTAATTTACTCGAGGATATACATACGATTTTTTTTTGAAAAAAATCGGTATTTTGAAATTTGTTTTTTAAAGAGAGCCTATGCACATGGGATCAAAAGTGCATTTCCGTTAACCAGCAGTCTTTCTTAAAAGAGGAAATATACCTGGATATATGGTGCGCAATTTTTGAGAACACAATACAACACTAACGCTCACAAACATGCATGTACATTCACTCCTATGAATGCAGGCATACACACCCTACTCCTAGGATTATCTCTGAAGAACTGAGCCGGTGGATCTTGAGGTTAACGAAGTCACCACGGGCACCTCGCAGTCGCTGTTAACGAGCACGTCAGCTACCACTGAAAGAATAGCGGGATCATCCTGAAATAAGTCCAGGTAAATGCACAATTTTGTTTAGGTGGGCTGTTTATTCGTCTTGTTCTAAAAAAAACCTGGGTTAGTTGTGAGCGTGTGGTTTTTTCCTGGTCTCTCAGAGATGTCAAGAAAAGCCAAGTTGTAAAAGATGGAGCTAAAAAAATGAGTAAATCGGATTGTTTGCTGAATACTGATAGGACACGTCATTGTAAATGTTGTCTAGGTTGAATCTGTGTACCAAAACGTTGATACAAGTACTCCTTAATTATTATTATTTTGAAACGTCGCAGGAAGCTGCGGTATTCATTAGAAGAAGACTCGGGTTACAAGGAACCGGCAACAAACAAAGAAGAAGAAAACAAAAAAAAGCAGCGCTTAGCGCTGGAGACTAGGCCTCACTCTCGCAGGGCAAGGTGCCGGCCTCTTGCCAGCTCCCAGATCGCAAGCTCATCGGCGATCTCAGCGACGATGATGTGCACCAGCCTATCTTTGCTATCAAAGATGCGCCGGTTTCTCTCCTTCCAGATAACCCACATGACAAGGAGGATTAAGGACTTGGCGCGCTTGCGATCTTGCGCCGTCGTCATGTCAATCACGAAGTCTAGCCAATCCAGCGTGCACGAGGGCACAGGCCAAGCCGAGGGCGATAGCCCCGGGAGGTGGTGGGCATCCGCTACCGCCGTCCAGACTCGACGCGCCCATGGGCACTCAACCATGAGGTGTAGAGCAGTCTCCAAATTCCGCCGACATAGTGGGCAAAAATAGGAGTTCGGCCACCATCGCGCGAGGAGACGATCGGCCGTGAGCAGTCTGTTTTGGGCAAAAAGCCATCCGAAGAAACGGCACTTGGGCGCCGCGCGGGCACTCCAAATGAGTTTCACAAACGGAGAGGAGATTGCCTCGGCAAATTGCAGGCGGTAAGCTGACTTGGAAGAGTAAGTGCCGTTCTCGGAGAAGCGCCAGACGAACAAGTCCGCGACGCCGTGCACCAGAGTAACGCGCTGCACACGGCCCCAGAGGTCCACGAATTCCGACAGCGAGTCCGCCATGACTTGCCCACGAAGGTACAGGATCCACCTCCCGTCGTAGGGCCTCGGCAAGAGGACGACACTTGCGGCGAGAGGCCTTGAAATGGGCTGGCGCGATCAGGAAGGGGGCAGTGCCCTCCGCCCTGCTGTCCTACCAGAAGGACGCAATCTTCCCATCGCCAATGGTCACGCGGGTGGCCACCGTGAACAGCTCCTGATCCGCCAGCGAGCAGGCGGCGGGCGTACCTGATGGCGCGGTGGCGATGAAGTAAATGACCGGCCAGTTGGGAAACCCCAAGAGGAAGGTATGATGAATATAGCAGCAAGTTTTTCCCTCAGTAATGAAACCAAGGTTATCAATCCAGTAGGAAAAGGACAATACTCTAGAAGGTGATGCTTGCTAGCCTAGTGACACTCCAGCAAGGGCGCTGTTAACGATAACTTGTTAGCGCGTCTTCAACTAATAGCAACGTGGAACCTGCACACAACACAACCAAATACTTTGTTCCCAACTTACGATGAGGTTGTCAATCTCACCGGTTTGCTTGAAACAAAGGGTATGAGCGTATCGAGTGGAAAGTGATAATAGTATGCGAGTAAAGTAAACAGTGCGAATAAAGTAAACATGTGATAGCAATATAAAGGAAATAGGACCGGGGTCCACAGTTCACTAGTGGTGTCTCTCTATAAGATAAAATAACACATGTTGGGTAAACAAATTACAGTTGGGCAATTGATAGAATAAAGACAACGTGCATATGTCGAGAGGATCACTATGAGATTTACTATGGGAATTACAACAAGATACATAGACCGTCATCCAACTGCATCTATGACTAATAATCCACTTGTGGCGAATCAATCCGAGAACTCCACAAGTATTAAGTTGCGAACAACAGATAACTGCATTAAGCAAAGTGTGTAATGTAAACAAAGCATATGCCCTTGAGCATATGAATGTTGTTTTCTCCCTAATGGCAACAACACATCTACAACCTTAGAGGTTTCCGTCACTCCCCCAGATTAAATAGAGGCATGAACCCAACTATCGAGCATAAATACCCCCTCTTGGAGTCACTAGCAACTACTCAGCCAAGATAGCTACTAACAACGGAGAGCATGCAAGATCATAAACAACATAGAGATAACATAAGATAATATTCAGCACATCAACTCAATCATAACATCAATATTCATCGGATCCCAACAAACACAACATGTAGAATTACATAACGGTGATGTCGATCATGTAAGGCAGCTCACGAGATCTAAACATGAAGCACATGGTGGAGAAGACAACCAACTAGCTAATGCTATGGACCCATAGTCCAAGATAGACTACTCACTCATCATGCCGGAGGCAAGCATGGCGATGAAGAAGACCTCCGATGGCGATTCCCCTCTCCGGTAGGGTGTCGGGAAGAGCTTCTGGACCCTCCCGATCTCGGGTCGACGGCAGCGGCGGATTGCGATGTATTCTGGAAAAGTGATCTCCTCTTTAGGTTTTTCCCGTCTGGGGGGTCTTTATAGGCGAAGGGGCGGCGTCAGAAGTGGGCCAGGGTGGCCTCACCACCAGGGGGCGCGGGCCGGGGGTAGGTCGCGCCGCCCTGTGGCCCCTCTCCATCTCCTCTTCGGTTCTCTGGAAGCTTCGGTGAATTTCCGGATGTTTGGCTTTTGTTTTGTCCAATTCAGAGAATATTTCCTGTATAATGATACGTCTCAAACGTATCTATAATTTTTGATGCTCCATGCTTGTTTTTACACCATTTGCCTATTGTTTCGTTACACTTAGTGACATTTTTATACATTTTCCGGAACTAACCTATTAACGAAGTGCCACAGTGCCAGTTTCCTGTTTTCTGCTGTTTTTGTGTTTCAGAAGTGATACACAGGAAATATTCTCGGAATTGGACGAAACAAGTTCCTGAAGTCATATTTTACCCGGAAGCTTCCAGAGATCCGAAGGAGTGTCGGAGGGGGGCCACCAGGGCCCCACACAAGGGGGCGGCGCGGCCTGGCCCCTGGCCGCGCCACCCCTGTGTGAGAGCCCCTGGCTCCACCTCTGACATCGCCCCTTCGCCTATAAGTACCCCCCGACGAGAAAAACCTAAGGGCCCGATCAGTTTTTCAGAATACATCGCGATCCGCCGCCGCCGTCGACCCGAAGATCGGGAGGGTCCAGAAGTTCTTCCCGGCACCCTGCCGGAGAGGGGAATCGCCACCGGAGGTCTTCTTCATCGCCATGCTTGCCTCCGACGCGATGAGTGAGTAGTCTACCTTGGACTATGGGTCCATAGCAGTAGCTAGATGGTTGTCTTCTCCACCATGTGCTTCATGTTTAGATCTCATGAGCTGCCCTACATGATTGAGATCACCGTTATGTAATTCTATGATGTTGGTTTGTTGGGATCCGATGAATATTGGTGTTTATGATTAAGTTGCTGTACTGAATTATATCTTTTGTTATCTCAATGTTGTTTATGATCTTGCATGCTCTCCGTTGTTAGTAGCTATCTTGGCCGAGTAGTTGCTAGTGACTCCAAGAGGGGGTATTTATGCTCGATAGTGGGTTCATGTCTCTATTTCACCTGGGGGAGTGACAGAAACCTCTAAGGTGGTAGATGTGCTGTTGCTACTAGGGAGAAAACAACATTCATATGCTCAAGGGCATATGCTTTGTTTACATTACACACTTTGCTTAATGCAATTATCTGTTGTTCGCAACTTAATACTTCTAGGGTGTTCGGATGATATCCCCGGGGGTGGATTATTAGTCATAGATGCAGTTGGATGGCGGTCTATGTATTTTGTTGTAATGCCCAGAGTAAATCTCATAGTGATCTTCTTGACATATCACGTTATCTTTATTCTATCAATTGCCCAACTGTAATTTGTTTACCCAGCATGTTATTTTATCTATGGAGAGACACCACTAGTGAACTGTGGACCCCGGTCCTATTTTAATCATATTGCAATCACCTGTTTACTTTTTCCACATTGTTTACTTTACTCGCATATACTCTACTGTTTTCCACTCGATACACTCATAACCTTTGTTTCAAGCAAACCGGTGAGATTGACAACCTCATCGCAAGTTGGGAACAAAGTATTTGTTTGTGTGTGTGCAGGTTCCACAACACCTTCAGTCGTCATCGTCTCCCTTCTCCTGTTCGATAAACCTTGGTTTCTTAACTGAGGGAAAACTTGCCGCTACACTCATCATACCTTCCTCTTGGGGTTCCCAACGGGCTGGTCATCACCACGCACAAGGACTTACTGCTCCCACGTCATCATCACACGAGTAGCAGCACTTTTTCTGGCGCCGTTGCCGGGGAAGAGAGAAGACTTCTGCGAGGGGAGTTCTTCGCACACACATTCTTTACTTTGTTATTTGTTTTGCTTTACTTTATTTTACTTTACCTGCATTGCTTTTTATATCAAAAACCCCAAAAAAAATAGAATCCTTGGTAGTTGTTTTTACTTATCTGCTTTTAGTTTTGTTACAATGAGTAATCCTGAAGTAGAAGTTCGTAGTTTCAAGCAACAAGGGGGAGAAAGTTTAAAAGATGCTTGGTACCGCATTAACAATGCTCATCATAGGTGTACCAAAAAGCACTCCACCACGATCCTCCTTAGAAATTTTTATGTTGGTATATCTAGCTGGAATAGGTATGTTCTTGATACTCTTACATGAGGTAATTTTCTGGGTACTCCCGCGGGAGAAGCATGCACTATAATTGAAAGTTTAGTGGGAGTACTACCTATTCATGTTGCTAAGACTGAGACCACCTTGGAAGAGGTGGTAGAAAAGCTCAGCTCCTTAGAAAAAAGTTTGCCAAGTATCCTAGAAAATGCTAGCCGCGTTAGTGAATTAATAGAAAATATTGGTAAGAGGATTACCATTTTAGAGGCTAGCACTACTCATGACAATCAAAACTTAAGGATTGGTAAACTAGAGGAGTCTATGGAAACTCTTAGTTTAATCTTCTCTTCTCTTAAATTTAAGAAGGAGAAAGTGTTTGTTGGAAAAGAGCAAAAATTTATGTATGTTCCCAAGGTTTCTGCGCTTAAATCTCAACATGTTCTTAAGATTGGTAAGACTCTTAGTTCCACTAAGGGTGACTTGCAGGTTGAATCATCTTCGGGAACCTTCAAAGAGCCTACTGAGGTAACTAGCACTTCATCTATTGATATTACTTGATTCGTAATTTTCTGCGCCTAGCTCAAAGGCGTTAAAGAAAAGCACTCTTGGGAGATAACCCATTGTTTACGTTTCAGTACCTTTTCTTTTATTTGAGTCTTGGAAGTTATTACTACTGTAATGACCGCTCCTTATCTTGTTTATTTCGTTTTTGTGCCAAGAGAAGCTCTAATTTGAGTAAGGTAAAGATTTGGGGATGTTGCTGTCCTGAAACTGTTTTCGGTGCTGCACCATAAAAATTCGTGAAAATTCTCTGTATATCTTTTGGACCTGCGATTTCTTGTGCATATGCCCCAGGTTATATCCAAACTTTTCTTAGTTGAACACTTTTTGATTTGAGCAACGGAAAATACCTCAAAAATTCGTCCTTTGTCAGCTGTCCAGTTTTGACAGATTTCTGCCAATATTTGTTTTTGCCACTTTATCGCTTTCTTTCGAGTTCTTTTTTATCATGGAACTCTTGTGGAAGTTGCTACAGTAGTATATACTTTATATGTGGTGGTTTTGGGTTGAAACCTGAAGCTAAAAGAGGGGGAATATATTTTATGCTTACACTAATGTTGCTAATAGAATTGTGTTTAGTTTTGTATGAAGGAAGTTTTCAAGTGTAGGGATTGGAGAATGATGAGATGGGTTGAAGAATGGACAAAAGCTCAAGCTTGGGGATGCCCATGCATCACCGCAAGAAATATCCAAGAAGTACAAGCGTCAAAGCTTGGGGATGCCCCCGAGGCACCCCTTCTTCATCGGCAAAAATCAGGTCACCTTCAAAACACTATATTTTTATTGCTTCATGCACTATGTGTTTTTCTTGGAGCGTCAGTTGTTTTAGTTTTCTTAGTTTGTTTAGTTTGTTTGTTTGCTGCAATAAATGGTTGGACCCCAACAAATTTCCTTTGGAGGAGATGTACTCGTTTTCATTTGCAAAGAACGCTCTAGTTTTCACTCTTATTAAAAATCGTGCGTTCTACTTTTTCTGCTACTGCTTTTGGTTTTCGTTTTCGCCTTGATATGCGTTCAGATCTTGTCATATATTTTCATCAAGGTGTATTTTTGCCTCTGATCTTTATTGGTTTTCATCAAAAGAGGTGTTTATAAAAATTTCAAATGTTGTTGGAAAAGAGAAAAAGCTTTGTGCAAAATAGTGGTACAAGAAGGAGCTTGTGTAGACTGCGGCTTAGGCTTTTTCATGTCATGCTTGATGTCTTTTTGATAGTATGCTTAGTGGTTTTGCTGTAGCATGACTTGTCTCAAATAACTGAGATTGCTTAATGAGCCTTTGAAAAAATCATGCGTTGTTTTTATTGTATGGAAGCATCATTTTGGTTTTCTCCTTGATGCTTTATTTGGGTTGACTTGGCGCATGCTCACACATGTTAGACTCTTACAAAGTCGCCAATAGCCTTCATGATCATTTAGTTTTTGACTTTTGATGCCATCGTATGCTTCTTTTAATGTCGCTTTGCATGATTATGGACATTATTGCTCTCTTAGTTGGTCGCTCCCAGTCTTTTGCTAGCCCTCGCCTTGTACTGAGTATGAGCTCTACTCGTGCATCCAACTCCTAAAAACAAAGTTTGCCATTGTGTCCACTATAAATACCTATGCATGGTATTTGTAAGCCATTCCAAAGTAAAATTTTCGTGTGCTACCTTTCAAAAACCTTCAAAACACTTCTCGTTTTGTGACACTGTTTTCAGCTCATGGGGACGTAGTGGTCGGATTTGCTATCTTCCATATTGCTTATTCCAAAAAGAAAAAAAAAAGAAAAAAAGAAAGAAAAAAGGCACTCCTCCAATGAATGTGAATGTTGGTGGGCACCCGATGGAATCGTTTAGCCATGGTATGTGAAAGGAAAAGGTGGGGAGGAGTGCCAAGTTTTATAAAAAGAGCACAAGAGTGCCAATCTCTCTCTCAAAAACTTGCTTTATTTTTGTATGGAAGATAGTAAGAACCCCATTGCCAGTCGTTGACAAAGACAACCACCTCTCAAAACCCAAGTTTTATCTCTGTTTTACAAATGAAAAGCTCTAGCACATGTTTAAATCACTGCTTCCCTCTGCGAAGGGCCTTTCTTTTACTTTTATGTTGAGTCACCACCTTCTTTCTTTATGCACCGTTAAGAGAGCATAGTTGTCATTCTTAGTGTGATATGCATTGTCCCAAAGTTCATTGATTGACTCATATTGTTGGTTTCACTTGTTCTTAAATTATTTGTATCTAGTCGCCCTCTTAAACTTTGAGGTGTCCTATGCA
This sequence comes from Dactylis glomerata, assembly GCA_007115705.1. Taxonomy (NCBI): domain Eukaryota; kingdom Viridiplantae; phylum Streptophyta; class Magnoliopsida; order Poales; family Poaceae; genus Dactylis; species Dactylis glomerata. Next base: position 1,678,747 of record QXEO01000149.1, on the reverse strand, counting down.
TTTATGTTTTGCTCTCTTTGAAGGACAAGCTGAAAACCATTTGTATGTTTTTCCTTATGATTTGAACACACGTTTGACTTTCATTGTTTCATTATCATGATCTTTTGTTTGTGTTCATTTGCATGGTTGCTAAGTTCTTATTGTCATGATTATATCTTTCATGCCCATGTTTTAAGTTCTATTGATCCCAGCTCACCAATGCTTACATATATGATCAAGATTGTGTAGGTGCATGTCACCTCAAAAATTATTCTTTGTTATCACTTACCTACTCGAGGACGAGCAGGAGTTAAGCTTGGGGATGCTTGATACGTCTCAAACGTATCTATAATTTTTGATGCTCCATGCTTGTTTTTACACCATTTGCCTATTGTTTCGTTACACTTAGTGACATTTTTATACATTTTCCGGAACTAACCTATTAACGAAGTGCCACAGTGCCAGTTTCCTGTTTTCTGCTGTTTTTGTGTTTCAGAAGTGATACACAGGAAATATTCTCGGAATTGGATGAAACAAGTTCCTGAAGTCATATTTTACCCGGAAGCTTCCAGAGATCCGAAGGAGTGTCGGAGGGGGGCCACCAGGGCCCCACACAAGGGGGCGGCACGGCCTGGCCCCTGGCCGTGCCACCCCTGTGTGAGAGCCCCTGGCTCCACCTCTGACATCGCCCCTTCGCCTATAAGTACCCCCCGACGAGAAAAACCTAAGGGCCCGATCAGTTTTCCAGAATACATCGCGATCCGCCGCCGCCGTCGACCCGAAGATCGGGAGGGTCCAGAAGTTCTTCCCGGCACCCTGCCGGAGAGGGGAATCGCCACCGGAGGTCTTCTTCATCGCCATGCTTGCCTCCGGCACGATGAGTGAGTAGTCTACCTTGGACTATGGGTCCATAGCAGTAGCTAGATGGTTGTCTTCTCCACCATGTGCTTCATGTTTAGATCTCATGAGCTGCCCTACATGATTGAGATCACCGTTATGTAATTCTATGATGTTGGTTTGTTGGGATCCGATGAATATTGGTGTTTATGATTAAGTTGCTGTACTGAATTATATCTTTTGTTATCTCTATGTTGTTTATGATCTTGCATGCTCTCCGTTGTTAGTAGCTATCTTGGCCGAGTAGTTGCTAGTGACTCCAAGAGGGGGTATTTATGCTCGATAGTGGGTTCATGTCTCTATTTCACCTGGGGGAGTGACAGAAACCTCTAAGGTGGTAGATGTGCTGTTGCTACTAGGGAGAAAACAACATTCATATGCTCAAGGGCATATGCTTTGTTTACATTACACACTTTGCTTAATGCAATTATCTGTTGTTCGCAACTTAATACTTCTAGGGTGTTCGGATGATATCCCCGGGGGTGGATTATTAGTCATAGATGCAGTTGGATGGCGGTCTATGTATTTTGTTGTAATGCCCAGAGTAAATCTCATAGTGATCTTCTTGACATATCACGTTATCTTTATTCTATCAATTGCCCAACTGTAATTTGTTTACCCAGCATGTTATTTTATCTATGGAGAGACACCACTAGTGAACTGTGGACCCTGGTCCTATTTTAATCATATTGCAATCACCTGTTTACTTTTTCCGCATTGTTTACTTTACTCGCATATACTCTACTGTTTTCCACTCGATACACTCATAACCTTTGTTTCAAGCAAACCGGTGAGATTGACAACCTCATCGCAAGTTGGGAACAAAGTATTTGTTTGTGTGTGTGCAGGTTCCACAACACCTTCAGTCGTCATCGTCTCCCTTCTCCTGTTCGATAAACCTTGGTTTCTTAACTGAGGGAAAACTTGCCGCTACACTCATCATACCTTCCTCTTGGGGTTCCCAACGGGCTGGTCATCACCACGCACAAGGACTTACTGCTCCCACGTCATCATCACACGAGTAGCATATAACTTTTCTGAAACACAAAAACAGCAGAAAACAGGGAACTGGCACTGTGGCATCTCGTTAATAGGTTAGTTTTGGAAAATGCATAAAAATGCCACGAAGTGTAACGAAACACTAAGCAAATGGTGTAAAAACAAGCATGGAGCATCAAAAATTATAGATACGTTAGAGACGTATCAGCATCCCCAAGCTTAACTCCTGCTCGTCCTCAAGTAAGTAAATGATAACAAAAGAAATAATTTTTTAGGTGACATGCACCTACATAATCTTGATCATCTATGTAAGCGTTGTGCGCCGGGATCGAAAGAACTTAAAACTTGGGCATGAAAGATATAATCTTGATAGAAGAAACTTAGCAACCATGTTATAAAATGAAAAAGAACACAAACGAAAGATCATGAAAATGAAACAATGAAAGTCAAATGTGTGTTCAAATCATATGGAAAAACATACAAATGGTTTTTAGCTTGTCCTTCATGAGAGAGCAGAACATAAATGCATAGGACACCTTCAAGTTTAAGAGGGCGACTAGATACAAATAATTTAAGAACAAGTGAAACCAACATCATGAGTCAATCAATGAAAACTTTGGAACAATGCACATTATACTCAGAATGACAACTATGCTCTCTTAGACGGTGCATAAAGGTAGAAGGTGGTGACTCAACATAAAAATAAAAGAAAGACCCTTCGCGGAGGAAAGCAGTGATTGCAAGTTTTATAAACCTTCAAAAATTATGGTACTTACCGGCTTTGAGCTCTCATTGCCCCCATCATAAGCATCTTGAATGGTTAAAGTTAATGCGAGTACACTTATGATGCATATGCTTGACAAATCATAAGTTAAAAACCTTGTGTCCCGTAAAATACGAATACCCAAACCTCATGCTACTCGACTTAGAGTCCCAAGCAAGCTCTTGTCATTGTAAATATATGTGTATCATCGAGAACCGCTAATGGGGTACCTCCGTGCCCGATGACATGGAACAATCCCACATCAAAATGACAGGACAAACAGACAATGAACACCTCGGCATCTCTTTTATTTACCATTGGTTTAGCTTTTTATTATGAGATGCGTCGTCAAATGTTCACTATGGGCATGCTGTAAATTTCCACCATGAATTATGCATGGCTTAGATTAGCGGCCCAGGCATTTCTCTAACACATATACAAACTCCATGATCCCGCAAGATTCCCAATTCATTTCACATCGCGAGTATCCATAAACAAAAAATCACGATATCAACTCAAATGAAAGATATTGCAATGTTGAAAGCTTGCCCCATGACGGCATGGCTAGGCTAATTTCCAACTTACAACTTGCAAGCATAACAACTCAACATAAGAGAGCCACAATGTCAAATTTTTAAAACGAGAAAAGTAAAGTGTGTCATCAGGTTCGTGAGAGCTTTACTGACCAATTTTTGCATAACACCAAAAAGAGTTTAATTTGAAGGATAGATAAAAGCAAGTCAAATGTACTTTGGAATAGCAAATTGTTAATAGGTATGTATGGTGGACACATTGGAACAACTTGGTTTTTAGGAGTTGGATGCACGAGTAGAGCTCATACTCAGTACAAAATGAGGGCTAGCAAAAGACTGAGAGCGACTAACTAAGAGAGCAATAACGGCCATAATCATGCAAAGCGACAAAGCGACATTAAAAGAAGCATAAGATGGCATCAAAAGTCAAAAACTAAATGATCATAGAGGCGATGGCGACTTTGTATGAGTCTAACATGTGTGAGCATGCGCCAAGTCAACCCAAATAAAGCATCAAAGGAGAAAACCAAAATAATGTTTCCAAATAATTAAAACAACGCATGATTTTTTCAAAGGCTCATTAAGCAATCTCAGTCATTTGAGACAAGTCATGCTACAGCAAAACCACTAAGCATACTATGAAAAATACATCAAGCATGACATGCAAAAGCCTAGGCCGCCGTCTACACAAGCTCCTTCTTGTACCACTTTTTTGCATAAAGCTTTTTCTCTTTTCCAACACCATTCAAACTTTTTATAAACAACTCTGATGAAAACCAACATGGACCAGAGGTCAAAACACACCTTGATGAAAATATATAACAAGATCTGAACACAAATCAAGGCGAAAAACGAAAACTAAACGCAGTTCTAGAAAAAGAGAACACTCGTTGAAACGGTAAGAGTGAAAAACGGAGTGTTCTTGGCAAATGAAAAGCAAGGCAACTTCTCCAAAAGGAATTTATTGGGGTCCAACCATTTATTACAGCAAACAAAACTAAACAAAACTGAAAACTAAAAACAACTGACGCTCCAAGAAAAATGCATAATGCATGAAGCAATAAAACTATAGTGTGTTGAAAGGTGACCTGATTTTTGCCGATGAAGAAGGGGTGCCTCAGGGGCATCCCCAAGCTTTGACGCTTGTACTTCTTGGATATTTCTTGGGGTGACATGGGCATCCCCAAGCTTGAGCTTTTGTCCATTCTTCAACTCATCTCATCATTCTCCAATCCCTACACTTGAAAACTTCCTTCATACAAAACTAAACACAATTCTATTAGCAACATTAGTGTAAGCATAACATTGAATCAACCCTTTTTGCTTCAGGTTTCAACTCAAAACCACCACATATAAAGCATATACTACTGTAGCAACTTCCCCAAAAGTTCTGTAATCAAAAGAACTGTAACACCCCAAATTTTCTAACTATGTTTGAGTAGTGTTTGGTGAGCCAAAAAAAAATCAGGGCCAACAAAAACTTTTTTTGCTTAATCAGATTTTAATAAAGTCTCTTGCATGTTGCTTTGATTGTTGTGTGATTGATGCTTGTGTAAGCTGGTTGTGTGGAACAATTTTGTGAACCAACGCGGTCCTTGTGCCCTTTTGATAATGTCATCTGCTACTAGTTATTTTATAAAAGCAGTATCTTGGCCACTTCTCTTATTTCAAGTGGTTTAACTTTTCTAAAACAAAGAGCCAAGATTTATTTTGGCACAAAGGTTTTTTTTAAGCTAAGTATTTATAAAACCTATAAAGATCTACACCTTTGGTGTGATCCCACTATTTCACAAACTACTATTCTACTAACATTTTATGAATGGATTTCAAACCCCTTTTAAAGGCTTTATCAGAATTCGAAGATGTTCCTATCTCCACTGTTTCCTGGAAATCTTTTACGAAAGCTTTACCCCTTATTAAAACTCTTCTTAAACCCTACTTTGATTATAAAGCTATTTCATAGCTATATCAAACTTTTTTTTAAATCATTTATCAACTAAAAATAGGAAATGTGGTTAATATTATTTATCATACAATTTCCATTTCAAAAATAATTTTCATGAAATTATCTTCCTTCTTCTATTTTCCCTTCTCCCTTAAACGTATGCTATGGTATGTATGCCATATCTTGGTTTCCTTGCATGTTTTAAATTTGAGGGAAAAAAAAGTCCACTAAGCATACTCTGCAAGTGGGATAGTTTAGCCCAAAATAAAACCTTGAGTGATTCAATAGTTTCTTTTGTCAAAAACTAGCTCCTTTGTTTTTCTTTCAAAACTATTCAACCCACCGAAGATGATCACCACTATCCCAATCCAAATTCAATTTTGAATGTCATCACCACTTCATTACTCTCACATATCTGATCAATCCACTCTCATCATCTATTTGACCTAACCAAAAATGTTGTAAAATGCAATCATGACCATCAAGGCCATTAATCTCTTTTGCCCTCTCTATCTCTTCAAAACCTTTTCTAATCACCATCAAACCATCCAAACGGCCACCAAGGAGGCAAACCAGCATTACCCGGTGAATGACCAGCACTACATTTGGACAAACTTTTGTCCATTTTTCGTGTGGCAAGAAAAGGAGCCGGCCATGCCATGCATGCTTTGGCACCTGTGGGCAATATCCATCCCTCTCTCCTATCTCGTTGTAGACAGCCCCTAACCCTGACCGCACCTGCTTCTCTACCTCTCCAACCTACCTCCCTAGCTGACCTAGGCTCCCTCTCTCACTTTTTCTTGGAACCCGAGAGAAGGAGACACTCTCATCCCTCCCTTCTTTCTGCTGCATGGAGGCTAACCGGTGGCCTTGGTCGAGGCCCCAGGCATCCATGTCTCCTCTAGACACCTCCCTTATCCCTCTATCTCACTGACACCCGAGAAAGACTCCCAATCGGCTGCAGGCACGCCGCCGTGAGCACGTCCATGCCTCCCACCTCACGTCCGCTCTCGGTGTCAAATGGATGCGCTCTTTGGACGAGTCATACACCAGTAACCCCCTAGACACGGCGCCTAGCCGCACCCCTCCCTCTATACGCCGGGATGGACACCGCCCTAGACGCGAACCAACGTCGAACACCTAGCAGGCATAGCTTCGTTGCTCCCTCTGCAAGCCAACCGACCTCCATCGCACCCCATATCTCGCCTTGAGACGCGCCCCGCTACCCTTGACCGACTGGCGCAGCCCCGCTTCACTTCTTTTCCCTTTCCTCCTGGCCGTGCTCGCCGCGCGCTGCGGCTAGACAGCGAGCGCCACGTCTCGGCAGTCGGCAGTGCGTCGGCCGTCTCTTAGATAAGGCACATCCGAGCCAACACTTCCCCTCCCTCGCACCAACATATCCTCCACACCCTCTTCTATCTCTCTGGAACGCGAGGGCGAAGCCTGCTTCGTCTCTTCTCTGGCCGAACAAACCGAGCTCGTGGAGTTGCATGCTTGCAGCTCGCCCAAGACGAGGCTGCTGCCTCTGCTCTACCTCTCCCTCCTTTTGGTTTCTCCGGATCCGCCCCATCCTTCTGGTGCTCAAACTTCCTTTGGTTTTGGCAGGAAGCCTGGGGGACCTCGGTTCATCTCAACGAACGTGCGCCGCCGCAGGGCTCCGACGAGCACAACCCTCCGACCATCGTCGCCTTGCGAGAGTGGGCGCAGCCACTCGGAGGCGTACTCCTGAGCCTCCTAGTACCAGCGGTGTATCCCAGCAATCTCTCCATTGGATTCCGGCGATCGTTCGGCCAAGCCACGGAGCCGCCGTCGATCTCCATCGCTAGGCATCGTGCATAGTGCTCGTGCATGTCTCCTGTAGCGTGAATTTTAAAGCAGACATTTTTTTTTGTCAAGGTGCTGTCACAGGCCATATCTTAGTGAGCCGGCTTGGTACTATGCATCCCATTTAGATTCAGCCTACCAGGACAGCCCAGATTCGTTTTTAGTTTCAGCCCGTGCAGTTTTTTTTTAGGAATCTGCTAAATCAAATCACTAGATATGAAAACTTCCAAAGTTTATAATTAAATCTCTATAGATCCAAATGATATGATTCAAATTTCTGTGTTAACCTTGTTTATAGATCTAGCTGATGGTACTGTCCCTACTCCATTTGAATCCTTGTAGAATTACTTGAAATAAATCTTGTAAAACAAGCACATTTTCAATCAAAAATGCAAATGAGTAGATCTAGGGATCTAAATTGTGCAAACTCAATTTCCTGTGTTGTCCTACTATATTTTTGTGTGTGTGACCCTAGCGTGATGCCTCCGTGATGTTTATGTTTAGCATAGTAACTAAAATGCTACAATAGCTTATTTGACTTGTTTAATTCACCAATCATGTTTTATAAGTGATAATTGATTCATTCCAATTTTCATTGGACATGTACTGTAATAGCTCGTATATCCTTTGTTTATAGATTTTTTTTTATAAACATAGAATGTTTGTGGATTTATTTTCCCAAACAGCTATTGTTTGTGACTAGGAAATTCTTTATAATTCAACCCTAACCTATTTTGGAATGATTCCAATTGGGCTGGCTTTATAAACTTGTTAACTATCTGATGCTATGCTGGTTGGCATGTTTTGATCAAGTTTGATGCCTGCATGATGTTTGTGTTGAGTATAGGGTTAATTACTATTAGAAATTGTTTTCCCTATTAATAAAGTGACTTTACTTTTATAAGATGAAATCTTGGTTCAGAAACTTGTTGCTTATCTGCAAGTATGCTTAATATGTTATTTGACCTATTGTAACAACCCAAATATTTGTAATCCATTTCCTATGAATTAAAGTACCAAATTTTGGACCAACAAAAACTTTTTCATTCATATTGCATGTATGCATATATTTTCTATTATATGTCTTCTATGATTTCATGTGTGTTATATTTTGTTGTGCAATAGTTAGTTAATTCTAACTTAACCAACAGAAGCATTAGAGAAGAAGTATAAGAGCCAAAGAAACCAGAAACAAAAGAAAGAAAGAAAAAGAGAAGAAAAAGTTGATCTAGAAATTATTATTGACTACCCTACTTTGAGCACTTAGAATAATAAATCTGTAACTCAAGTAAGGGTGTGGTCAGTTAGTTGAGCTTGACCAGGTCACATACTAACTCAAGCAAGAATTTTCTAACAAAAATTCAAATATTAACCTAACCCAAACATCTGACAAAGATTGAATCTGAAACAGTGACAATACCCAAAATTTGAAATATGATTTCTGCAAAACATCATCTTTCTTTGTAACAAAAATATCCGTGGAACCCTTGTCCAATATGTTGACGAACCACAGTGGCCGTTTTCAAAAATTTGAAATTTAAATTCTTGCGGGCATTTGATCGAACACGTGGTGGGCAAAAATCCAGAAAATCGACTTCACTGTGAGCCTCACTGTTCCCGTTCGTCTTGATCCTGTAGCCATGCTCGAGGAGTCCTCCGCGGTCGAGCCCAGCCCCCTCTGCCCCGACCCAAGCCGTGGGACATGGAAGGAGAAGGAAGAACCCGCCCGGACCCCCCTTCTCTGTCCCTCTTCTCTCTGCAAGCCGTCGACCGTCGTGGCCTCGCCAACGCCGACCCACAGAGCCCCGCCGCCAAGACAGAACCCCGCCAGCACGCAAGCAAGGCCACCGCGCCCGGTGTTGCTCGTCGCACGTCGTCAGGGCCCCCGCACTGGCCACCTTCTGGCCGCCCTTGTCCCCTCCCTCCTGGCCTATAAAAACCCCCTCCGATCACGCAGTTGAACTCGCACCGCTCCCAGCAAGCCCCCAGACACCCTCTCTTCTCCCCGCTCGCTCTCGTTCGACGTAGCCTGCAACGCCGGCGAGCCACTGGACACGGGTGGCGCCGCTGGACGAACGGATGCCGGGAACTAGAGGAGGAGTGCCGCCGGAGTCTTTTCCGCCCCTCGCCGTCAAGCCCTGCTTCCTCTACGTGCCTCGCCGTTGCCGTCGTCTTCCTCTCCGTGCGCAGGTGAGCTCCCTCCCTCGCCGTCGAACACGACGCAGACGCGCCGTTGGATTAGAATCCAACGGCAGCGTACCGATTCGGGTGACTTAAGTCACCTGACGCGTAGGCCCCACCTGTCAGATTCAAATTCAAACGTATCCCACCCGGAGCGAAGCGGTACTGGGCCGGCCCGTTCGGGATTCCTCTGAAATTGGCCCAGCTAGGTTAGAATTCGGTCCGAATCGTTTTTAATTATTTCCCGCTCGTTTTGAATTGTTTCAAATATGTTTCAGATATGATTTTCAAACTTTAATTCCAAGAGATTTAGAAATCCATTTGTAGCAAATAAATATGCGTTGGAAAGCTTAGGAAATGATCTAGCCTCTGAAACTAGTTAGAATACAATTTGAGTTAGTGATTTAAATCAATAAGAATACTTTGACCATAGCTTTATTAATCTTAGGAAAATTCTAGAAAATTGTTTAAGCCTCCTAAAATTATGAAACTTGGTTCATGAGCTCACCAATTAACTCCCCTACTGTTTAGTTCAACATTGATCAATTAAAACCTTGTTAGTGCTATCAATTAAACTCTAATCCAATCCTAGCTTGTAGCATAAAATGATAGATCTCTAAAATACACTTAGATTAGTTTTTCCCTCAATACCAATTTACTTAATTAGTCAATCTCCACTTGAACTAGCCCTAATACCCTAGTTTCATACCCATACTTAAAAAGTAAACAACACATGGCACATGGTAGAAAATCTAACTTCCACACTTGATGAAAACTTGGAAGAAAAACTTGCAACCCAATTCAAATAAAATCCAACAGAAACTCTATTGTTTGAAAACAAGTATGTGTGCTTGGAATGTGGTTAGCATTGTGTAGTGATTGTGTGCCTTGTGTTTATTCGTTATTAGACGCTAGTGTTGCTGAGGAGGATATTGAAGGGGAATTTTATCAAGAAGAAGAAGACTACCCCGGACACTTTGCCAACCAAGGCAAGCCATCTTTTGAATCATACTCCAAATGCCTAGCTTTACTATTGCATTCCACTTGTTTTAAGTAAATTGCATGATTGAATTGCTAGAGTAGAATGATAGTTGTGTAGTGATATCTTGCTTAACAAGAGCATCAAGCTGAGTTTATCCAAGATTTCCCTTAGTTTTAAACATCACTCAATGTAGTTGCTTAGTCGCTAATAAAATTGAGGCCATCTATAAGGGGAACCCTATTTGAAGTTGGTGACATGAACTTGAAAACTTGAATTGAAGATTTCTCCTACATGATAGTTTTATGAAGGAAAATAATCTTGACTAAGGACTATGGAATGTATTTGCTAAATGATAATAAGTGATGTACCATGTGAGCCAACCATTACCGTATGACCACATTACCCCTAAATGGGAAGGGGCTTAGTCCGTAGTTTGTTTGTTCTAGTATGGGAGGCCTTGTATCATCCTTTATAGAAGTGCACCGTGCGCGGGTACTTCTGAACCGGGTGGAAATTTCCATTCATACAGCATCCTGTAGCGGGCAAAACTATGAGTGCCAAAATGGACTCTTAGGGAAGGATCCTATACTAGAGTAGACAAGTGAAAGAGTTTGTTTGATTATCTGAACCTCGCATACTTTGTGTATGACGATCCGTGGATTTCTCCCGGCAGATGTATCGAATCTTGTGGGTAAAGTGTACCCCTCTGCAGAGGTTTCAAAACTATTCGAATAGCCGCGTCCGCGGTCATGGACAGTTGGCTAGCTGTACTTGACTTTTGTCAAGAATGTAAACAACTCATGATGAACTTGGTGAATGACTTGACTTGACATGGATGTTGACACCCTTGAAGTTCCTCTTTAAATTTACCTTAGAGAATTAAATCCTCTTCTCTAAATAATGAACCTTCTTGGGAAATAAAACTAGCTTTTGCAAATAAACTTAGTGCTTAGTCCACCCTACCAACCTTGCATATCTACTTCATCATTTCATTTCTAAGATGGTTTGCGAGTGCATCCAATGTACTCATGGCTGTGTCCCTGGCTATCAACTTGGCCAGACTATGGGGAAGAGTATCCGGAGGAAGGTTATGAAGAAGAGTATCAGAACTAAGATCGTCTCCTGAGTCGCCATTGCCTGTAGGGTGACGGCATGGACCCGAAGACGTTATTTCCGCTGCTATGTTGTGTTGTAATATGAACTTGGTCACTATGACCATTGTATTTGAACCATCGTATTGTAATGTCTATGGAACTGGTTACCAATTACGTTATGTGTATCACAACAATGATTCTGGGATTGTGGTGGAATACATAACGGGCACTTCGAATTTGTGATAAATTCGGGGGTGTTACAAGTTGGTATCAGAGCCTAGGCTGACCATAGGAGACCTTAGTTAGAATGGGCGTTAAATGAAACCTTTATAAAAGCAAAGAGATAAGTAAGGATTTAAAATTGCTTAGTCTTTTCCTCTCTATTTACAAAGCTTTGTACATGCTTCAGTTTTTGCCTACTTAAAATTTTGCACACTTGAGTTGATCACTAACTTAATCTAATCTAAAATTTTGTAGATGGCCCCGGTATTCACTGAGCAGTACCAGTTGGGCCATGGTGGCAGCCTTTGTTTCGAGCGCGACCTCACCACCCTGACCTTGTTCCTGGATCGTCTGTATCCAGAGTTCAAGGGAGCCGTGCTCAATGAGCACCCGGATGGAGAGCTACGGTGGCTTATCAGGGCGAGTTACCGTGGCAAGAAGGGAGATCTAAGTTCCCCAAGGATCAAGTTTGAGCTTGTGGAGAACACTTGGGCCGATGGTTTGGTCCGAGGTATGCAGGAGATGCACACCCGCTTGTGCGGACTGCATGTGGAGGAGATCCAGGGGGAGCGCTTTAGGAACTTTGCTCGGCGTGATGCGGACGGGCGTCCCGCAAACATGCCAGGGCAAAATGAGCCGAGTACCTATGTCGATCACATGGACTTCTTGCTGTACTCCACTCAGCAGGAGGCAGATCGTGCCCGTACCAAGGCCAACCTTGAGCACTTCGCACTTGTGGAGGCGAGAAGCACTATCATGATCCTTGCTAGGGATCGCAAGAGTCTTCGCCGCCAGCGCGATGAGAGGGATCAGACCATTGAGGAGTTGAAGGCCAATGTGGCTGAGCTGACAGAGTACATTGAGGATCTAGAGAGCCACCTTGGTGAGGAGGAAGGCATTGATCTCCGCAAGGAGGATAATGCCCTCATTAGTGACGAGGATGACTTCATGGAGGACCTTGATGATCAGGAGAATGATGAGGATAATGGATTCATTGAGGATGATGAGGAGGAAGACCCCGAGGAGCCCAGTGTTTAGATTGGAGATCCCCATGTTATCTAGTTATGAGTTTACTTTAAGTCACTTCGTGTAGGTGTGAGTTGTATCCCCCTCTCTAGTAGACGAGTCGCAATGGTTTGATGTAAACCATTTGTAATGTGTGAACTCGTATGTATGATATGTTTGATGCTTGTTGAAGGAAATATGAATTTGGCCCTTAAGGCCTTAGTAAGACAAAAATTGCATCATCTATGTTACATTTAAATCTTAGCAATTAGCTTTTCCCTCTTGTCTTACACACGTTATCTTCAGATGCCGCGAGTACCCCCACCTCCGAACCCGGAAATGGCAGAACTGCTAAGGTTGATCATGGAAGACCGAGAAGCAGCCCGAGCTGAGCGCCAAGCTAACTTGGCCACTCTTCAGCAGCTAACCCAGATGGCAATGAACCACAACAATGGCAATGGAAATGGCCATGGTGAAGGAGAGAACAATGGCAATGATGATCACCGATCCAAGTTAAAGAGTTTCCAAAACACCAACCCACCTATGTTCACTAAGTCTGAAGAACCATTAGATGCTGATGATTGGCTTCACACCATGGAGAACAATTTGGCAGTCGCCGGAGTCGACGAAAATGAGAAGGTCTTGTACACAACCCACTATCTTGCTGGAGCCGCAAGAGCTTGGTGGGATAGCACTCGTGCGATGCAAGCCCAAGGGTATGTGATGCCTTGGGAGGAGTTCAAGAGCAAGTTCAGCAAAGCCCACGTTCCTTTGGGATTGATTAAAAGGATGAGAGATGAGTTCAGAAATCTGAAGCAAGGTTCCCTATCTGTGGTTGACTACCGTGACAAGTTTCTTACCTTGTCTAGGTATGCCCCAGATGACACCAACACCAATGAGAAGAAGCAAGAAAGGTTTCTGAATGGACTTCATGATGAGATGCAATGTGTCTTGGTCAGCATTCCCTTTGCAGACCTGGAGTCATTGGTTGACTCTGCCATTCAGATGGAAGGCAAACTCAAGCAAGCTGCGGAGAACCGTAAGCGCCGTATGATGTATCAAGGCAACTCAAGCAACTCGCAGAAGCCAAGGGGAAATCCACCTATGGGTTTCACCCCTAGACCTATGAGGCCATCTGCACCTGCTCCACGTCCCAACTATCCCAACCGTCCGACCGGCAACAACTTCAACCGTGCACCTCCAAGACCTAATGGCAACAACTTCAACCCCAATACCCCTAGGCCAAATGGCGCCCCTGTGCTGCCCAAGTCTGGTGACAAGTCTGGTGTTACCTGTTACGAGTGCGGATTCAAGGGGCATTACTCCAATGAGTGCCCGAAGAAGCTGAATGATGCTGATACGTCTCAAACGTATCTATAATTTTTGATGCTCCATGCTTGTTTTTACACCATTTGCCTATTGTTTCGTTACACTTAGTGGCACTTTTATGCATTTTCTGGAACTAACCTATTAACGAGTTGCCACAGTGCCAGTTCCCTATTTTTCTGCTATTTTTGTGTTTCAGAGTGATACACAGGAAATATTCTCGGAATTGGACGAAACCACATCCTCAAGTCTTATTTTACCCGAAAGCTTCCAGAGATCCGCAGAGGAGTAGGAGGGGGGCCACCAGGGCCCCACAAGTAGGGGCGGCGCGGCCAACCCCCTGGCCACGCCAGGCCCGCGTGAGGGAGCCTGGCTCCCCCTCTGACATCGCCCCTTCGCCTATAAAGACCCCCCGACGAGAAAAACCTAAGTACCCGATCAGTTTTCCAGAACACACCGCGATCCGCCGCCGCCGTCGACCCGAAGATCGGGAGGGTCCAGAAGCTCTTCCCGGCACCCTGCCGGAGAGGGGAATCGCCACCGGAGGTCTTCTTCATCGCCATGCTTGCCTCCGGAGCGATGAGTGAGTAGTCTACCTTGGACTATGGGTCCATAGCAGTAGCTAGATGGTTGTCTTCTCCACCATGTGCTTCATGTTTAGATCTCATGAGCTGCCCTACATGATTGAGATCACCGTTATGTAATTCTACATGTTTGGTTTGTTGGGATCCGATGAATATTGGTGTTTATGATTAAGTTGCTGTACTGAATTATATCTTTTGTTATCTCTATGTTGTTTATGATCTTGCATGCTCTCCGTTGTTAGTAGCTATCTTGGCCGAGTAGTTGCTAGTGACTCCAAGAGGGGGTATTTATGCTCGATAGTGGGTTCATGCCTCTATTTCACCTGGGGGAGTGACAGAAACCTCTAAGGTGGTAGATGTGCTGTTGCTACTAGGGAGAAAACAACATTCATATGCTCAAGGGCATATGCTTTGTTTACATTACACACTTTGCTTAATGCAATTATCTGTTGTTCGCAACTTAATACTTCTAGGGTGCTCGGATTGATATCCCCGAGAGTGGATTATTAGTCATAGATGCAGTTGGATGGCGGTCTATGTATTTTGTTGTAATGCCCAGAGTAAATCTCATAGTGATCTTCTTGACATATCACGTTTATCTTTATTCTATCAATTGCCCAACTGTAATTTGTTTACCCAGCATGTGTTATTTTATCTATGGAGAGACACCGCTAGTGAACTGTGGACCCCGGTCCTATTTCCATCATATTGCTATCACCTGTTTACTTTATTCGCACTGTTTACTTTACTCGCACTGCTTACTTTACTCGCATACTATATTGTTTTCCACTCGATACGCTCATAACCTTTGTTTCAAGCAAACCGGTGAGATTGACAACCTCATCGCAAGTTGGGAACAAAGTATTTGTTTGTGTGTGTGCAGGTTCCGCATCACCTTCAGTCGTCATTGTCTCTCCTCTCCTGACCGATATTAAACCTTGGTTTCTTAAACTGAGGGAAAACTAGCTGCTATACTCATCATACCTTCCTCTTGGGGTTCCCAACGGGCTGGTTATCCACCACGCACAAGGACAGTCTGCTCCCACATCAACTTGGCACCATCAGTAATTTCCTGGCGCCATCAAGAAGTAGCAGATGCATCCAAGACCACTGCTCCTGCTCAGCAGCAGCGCCGTGTGGGAAATGGCAGGAATTATCCACCAAGGAACTAGCCTCACCCTCGAGGCCGTCTGAATCACATGAATGTTGAAGAAGCTCAGGAAGCAACCGACGTTGTGCTTGGTATGTTCCCTGTTAATTCAGTTCCTGCAAGAGTTCTGTTTGATTCTGGAGCTTCACACTCGTTTGTTACTCAGTTATTCGTTGATAAAAGTGGACTTCAACAAACACCCCTGAAAAATACCATGTCTGTGCAAATACCTGGGTCAATAACAAAGGCTAGTTGGACCTGCCTGGCAGTGCCCATAGAAATCCATGGGATATCATTCTTAGCCAGTTTGATTGTGTTAGGAACCAAGGGATTGGAAGTAGTCTTAGGTATGGATTGGATGTCTCAACATCAAGGAATTATAGATTGTGCCAAAAAGACCATCACTATGAGGAGTAGCAATGGAAGTGTAGTAAAGCATGTGTCAGTCAAACCACCCCAAATCACCAGATGTAATAAGAGTATCTCAGGACCAACTATAGAGCAAGTTCCCATCGTCTGTGAGTACCCGGATGTTTTTCCCGATGAGCTACCCGGAATGCCACCGGATCGGGATATTGAGTTTATCATTGAGCTTATCCCCGGAACTGGATCTATAGCCCAACGACCCTATCGTATGAACCCAGCTGAACTAGTGGAGTTAAAGAAGCAATTGGATGACCTTTTGAGTAAGGGATTGATTCAGCCAAGTTCATCTGCTTGGAGATCACCCGTTCTGTTTGTGGATAAAAGTGACGGTTCCAGCCGACTGTGCACTGATTACCGCAAGCTAAATGATGTTACCATCAAGAATAAGTATCCTCTCCCAAAGATTGATGATCTGTTTGACCAATTGACTGGAGCTCGAGTCTTATCAAAGATAGACCTTAGAACTGGATACCATCAGCTGAAGATTCGTGCAACTGATATACCTAAAACAGCCTTCACTACCCGATACGGATTGTATGAGTACACCGTAATATCCTTTGGATTAACCAATGCCCCTGCCTATTTCATGAACCTCATGAATAAGGTTTTCATGGAGTTTTTGGATAAGTTTGTTGTTGTCTTCATTGATGACATTCTTATCTACTCCAAGTCCGAAGAAGAGCATGCAACCCATTTGAGATTAATCTTAGAGACTCTTAGGGAGCATCAGCTATACGCCAAGTTCAGTAAATGTGAGTTCTGGTTGAAGGAAGTTGGATTCTTAGGCCATGTATTATCAGCTGGAGGAATATCAGTAGACCCAAAGAAGATCAAATCAGTCATGGAATGGGAAGCCCCTACCACTCAAACTGAAGTTAGAGGTTTTCTCGGATTAGCAGGATACTACCGTAAATTTGATGAAGGGTTTTCAAGCATTGTGATACGTCTCAAACGTATCTATAATTTTTGATGCTCCATGCTTGTTTTTACACCATTTGCCTATTGTTTCGTTACACTTAGTGGCACTTTTATGCATTTTCCGGAACTAACCTATTAACGAAGTGCCACAGTGCCAGTTCCCTGTTTTCTGCTGTTTTTGTGTTTCAGAGTGATACACAGGAAATATTCTCGGAATTGGACGAAAACACATCCTGAAGTCTTATTTTACCCGGCAGCTTCCAGAGATCCGAAGGAGAGTAGGAGGGGGGCCACCAGGGCCCCACACGCAGGGGCGGCACGGCCAGCCCCCTGGTCGCACGGGACCCGCGTGAGGGCACCTGGCCCCTCCTCTGACGACGCCCCTTCGCCTATAAAGACCCCCCGACGGAAAAAACCTAAGTACCCGATCAGTTTTCCACAACACATCGCGATCCGCCGCCGCCGTCGACCCGAAGATCGGGAGGGTCCAGAAGCTCTTCCCAGCACCCTGCCAGAGAGGGGAATCGCCACCGGAGGTCTTCTTCATCGCCATGCTTGCCTCCGGAGCGATGAGTGAGTAGTCTACCTTGGACTATGGGTCCATAGCAGTAGCTAGATGGTTGTCTTCTCCACCATGTGCTTCATGTTTAGATCTCATGAGCTGCCTTACATGATTGAGATCACCGTTATGTAATTCTACATGTTTGGTTTGTTGGGATCCGATGAATATTGGTGTTTATGATTAAGTTGTTGTACTGAATTATATCTTTTGTTATCTCTATGTTGTTTATGATCTTGCATGCTCTCCGTTGTTAGTAGCTATCTTGGCCGAGTAGTTGCTAGTAACTCCAAGAGGGGGTATTTATGCTCGATAGTGGGTTCATGCCTCTATTTCACCTGGGGGAGTGACAGAAACCTCTAAGGTGGTAGATGTGCTGTTGCTACTAGGGAGAAAACAACATTCATATGATCAAGGGCATATGCTTTGTTTACATTACACATTTTGCTTAATGCAATTATCTGTTGTTCGCAACTTAATACTTCTAGGGTGTTCGGATTGATATCCCCGGGAGTGGATTATTAGTCATAGATGCAGTTGGATGGCGGTATATGTATTTTGTTGTAATGCCCAGAGTAAATCTCATAGTGATCTTCTTGACATATCACGTTTATCTTTATTCTATCAATTGCCCAACTATAATTTGTTTACCTAGCATGTGTTATTTTATCTATGGAGAGACACCACTAGTGAACTGTGGACCCCGGTCCTATTTCCATCATATTGCTATCACCTGTTTACTTTAGTCGTACTGTTTACTTTACTCACATACTATATTGTTTTCCACTCGATACGCTCATAACCTTTGTTTCAAGCAAACCGGTGAGATTGACAACCTCATCACAAGTTGGGAACAAAGTATTTGTTTGTGTGTGTGCAGGTTCCGCATCACCTTCATTCGTCATTGTCTCTCCTCTCCTGACCGATATTAAACCTTGGTTTCTTAACTGAGGGAAAACTCGCTGCTATACTCATCATACGTTCCTCTTGGGGTTCCCAACGGGCTGGTCATTCACCACGCACAAGGACTTACTGCTCCACGTTAGCAGCCTCTTTTCTGGCGCCGTTGCCGGGGACTAAAGAAGAACACTTCCAAAGATTGAAGAAAACCTCCCGCGTCAACTTAGCGCCAGCAACATCCACTTGGAGTAGCAGCTTCTTTTCTGGCGTCGTTGCCGGGGAGGAAGAGAAGACTTCTGCGAGGGGAGTTTTTCGCACACACATCCTTTACTTTGTTATTGTTTTGCTTTACTTTATTTATTTTACCTGCATTGCTTTATATCAAAAACCCAAAAAAAATTAGAATCCTTGGTAGTTGTTATTTCTTTACTTTAGTTTATCATGTTGATCCCTAAGTACGTTCTGGAGGACCTCTCAGTAGGTAGTGGTTCGATTATTGGCAAAAGTAACATTGAGGAGTTCTTTAATCACATTAGTATGCATAAGGAAGTTGAGGAAAAGTCTTTGGTTGAGTTAGCTCCTAGCTATGAAGTTGCTTCTGCTCATTTAGTTCACATGTTAGAAGCTAGGTTTGCTAGTCTTAATCCTTTTATGCAATACATGTTCCTTAAGCTTCATGAAATTGAGGATCCCGAAAAGAAAGCTTTTCTTCTGGAAACTCTGCGCATAGAATTTAAAGACGTTGCAAGTGAGGCTAGGAAAGTTTTTAAGAAGTTTAATAAGCTTGGCTCACCTGTAGCGGTTGTTGGTACGCCCGATGATTTTAAAGTACCAATACCTTATGAACTTATATGAATTCATGATGCTTGGGAAAAGAATTCCAGTTGGATTTGCCCTGAAAATCCTTTCGATGAAAGTAGTGTGCCAAAGCGTGATCGTAAAGGATTTTCAAAAACCTAGTTGAACATATTTTCCTTCATTGTTGAAAAGATCTCTGCTGTTGATCTTAATGCTTCTTCATCGCTTGATGTTACTTGATTCGCAATTTTCTGCGCCTAGCTCAAAGGCGTTAAAGAAAAGCACTCTTGGGAGATAACCCAATGTTTTCTTTTCAGTACCTTTTCTTTTATTTGAGTCTTGGAAGTCATTACTACTGTAATGACCGCTCCTTATCTTGTTTATTTCGTTTTTGTGCCAAGAGAAGCCTCTAATTTGAGTGAGGTAAAGATTTGGGGATGTTGCTGTCCTGAAACTGTTTTCGGTGCTGCACCGCAAAAATTCGTAAAAATTCTCTGTTTATCTTTTCGACCTGCGATTTCTTGTGCATATGCCCCAGGTTATATCCAAACTTTTGTTAGTTGAACACTTTTTGATTTGAGCAACAGAAAATTCCTCAAAAATTCGACCTTTGTCAGCTGTTCAGTTTTGACGGATTTCTGCCAATATTTATGTTTGCCACTTTATCGCTTTCTTTTGAGTTCTTTTGATCACGGAACTTTTGGGGAGGTTGCTACAGTAGTATTTGCTATATATGTGGTGGTTTTGAGTTGAAACCTGAAGCAAATAGAGGATTGATTATATGTTATGCTTACACTAATGTTGCTAATAGAATTGTGTTTAGTTTTGTATGAAGGAAGTTTTCAAGTGTAGGGATTGGAGAATGATGAGATGAGTTGAAGAATGGACAAAAGCTCAAGCTTGGGGATGCCCATGCATCACCCCAAGAAATATCCAAGAAGTACAAGCGTCAAAGCTTGGGGATGCCCCCGAGGCACCCCTTTCTTCATCGGCAAAAATCAGGTCACCTTTCAAAACACTATATTTTTATTGCTTCATGCACTATGTGTTTTTCTTGGAGCGTCAGTTGTTTTAGTTTTCTTAGTTGGTTTAGTTTGTTTGTTTGCTGCAATAAATGGTTGGACCCCAACAAATTTCTTTTGGAGGAGATGTACTCGTTTTTATTTGCCAAGAACACTCAGTTTTTCACTCTTATCGTTTATCGAGTGTTCTTCTTTTTCTGCTACTGCTTTTGGTTTTCGTTTTCGCCTTGATTTGCGTTCAGACCTTGTCATATCTTTTCATCAAGGTGTATTTTGCCTCTGATCTTTATTGGTTTTCATCAAAAGAGGTGTTTATAAAAATTTCAAATGGTGTTGGAAAAGAGAAAAAGCTTTGTGCAAAATAGTGGTACAAGAAGGAGCTTGTGTAGACTGCGGCTTAGGCTTTTTCATGTCATGCTTGATGTCTTTTTGATAGTATGCTTAGTGGTTTTGCTGTAGCATGACTTGTCTCAAATAACTGAGATTGCTTAATGAGCCTTTGAAAAAATCATGCGTTGTTTTTATTGTATGGAAGCATTATTTTGGTTTTCTCCTTGATGCTTTATTTGGGTTGACTTGGCGCATGCTCACACATGTTAGACTCTTACAAAGTCGCCAATAGCCTTCATGATCATTTAGTTTTTGACTTTTGATGCCATCTTATGCTTCTTTTAATGTCGCTTTGTCGCTTTGCATGATTATGGCCATTACTGCTCTCTTAGTTGGTCGCTCCCAGTCTTTTGCTAGCCCTCGCCTTGTACTGAGTATGAGCTCTACTCGTGCATCCAACTCCTAAAAGCCAAAGTTTTCCAAAGTGTCCACCATACATACCTACTAGCAATTTGCTATTCCAAGTAAATTTGACTTGCTTTTATTTTCTCTTCAAATTAAACTCTTACCAGTGTTATGCGAAATTCGGTCAGTAAAGCTCTCACGAACCGGAAGGCACACTTTATTTTTTCCTGTTCTTAAAAATTTGACATTGTGGTCTCTTATGTTGAGTTGTTATGCTTGCAAGTTGTATGTTGGATTCTAGCCCAGCCATGCTGTCATGGGGCAAGCTTTCAACATTGCACTTCTTATTTGAGTTGATATCGTGATCTTTTGTTTATGGATGCCCGCGGTGTGAAATGAATTGGGAATCTTGTGGGGATCATGGAGTTTGTATATGTGTTAGGGAAACGCCGGGCCGCCAATCTAAGCCATGCATAATTCATGGTGGAAATTTGCAGCATACCCATGGTGAACATTCGACGACGCATCTCACAATAAAAAGCTAAACAAAAGGCAAATAAAAGAGATGTCGAGGTGTTCATTGTCTGCTTGTCCTGTCATTTTGGTGTGGGCTTGTTCCATGTCATCGGGCACGGAGGTACCCCATTGGCGGTTCTCAATGATATGCATATACTTACAATGACAAGAGCCTTGCTTGGGACTCTAAGTAAAGTAGCATGAGGTTTGGGTACTCGTATTCACGGGGCACGAGGTTTTCAACTTATGATTTGTCAAGCATATGCATCATAATTGTTCTCGCATTAACTTTAACCATTCAAGATGCTTATGATGGGGGCAATGAGAGCTCAAAGCCGGTAAGTACCATAATTTTTGAAGGTTATAAAACTTGCAATCACTGCTTCCCTCTGCGAAGGGCCTTTCTTTTATTTTTATGTTGAGTCACCACCTTCTTTCTTTATGCACCATTAAGAGAGCATAGTTGTCATTCTTAGTGTGATATGCATTGTCCCAAAGTTCATTGATTGATTCATATTGTTGGTTTCACTTGTTCTTAAATTATTTGTATCTAGTCGCCCTCTTAAACTTGAAGGTGTCCTATGCATTTATGTTTTGCTCTCTTTGAAGGACAAGCTGAAAACCACTTATATGTTTTTCCTTATGATTTGAACACACGTTTGACCTTCATTGTTTCATTTTTCATGATCTTTTGTTTGTGTTCATTTACATGTTTACAACATGGTTGCTAAGTTTCTTATTGTCATGATTATATCTTCATGCACATGTTTTAAGTTCTTATGATCCCAGCTCACCAATGCTTACATATATGATCAAGATTGTGTAGGTGCATGTCACCTCAAAAATTATTCTTTTGTTATCACTTACCTACTCGAGGACGAGCAGAAGTTAAGCTTGGGGATGCTTGATACGTCTCAAACGTATCTATAATTTTTGATGCTCCATGCTTGTTTTTACACCATTTGCCTATTGTTTCGTTACACTTAGTGTCACTTTTATGCATTTTCCGAAACTAACCTATTAACGAAGTGCCACAGTGCCAGTTCCCTGTTTTCTGCTGTTTTTGTGTTTCAGAGTGATACACAGGAAATATTCTCGGAATTGGACGAAACCACATCCTGAAGTCTTATTTTACCCGGAAGCTTCCAGAGATCCGAAGGAGAGTAGGAGGGGGGCCACCAGGGCCCCACACGCAGGGGCGGCGCGGCCAGCCCCCTGGCCGCGTGGGGCCCGCGTGAGGGCACCTGGCCCCTCCTTTGACGACGCCCCTTCGCCTATAAAGACCCCCCGACGGAAAAAACCTAAGTACCCGATCAGTTTTCCAGAACACATCGCGATCCGCCGCCGCCGTCGACCCGAAGATCGGGAGGGTCCAGAAGCTCTTCCCGGCACCCTGCCGGAGAGGGGAATCACCACCGGAGGTCTTCTTCATCGCCATGCTTGCCTCCGGAGCGATGAGTGAGTAGTCTACCTTGGACTATGGGTCCATAGCAGTAGCTAGATGGTTGTCTTCTCCACCATGTGCTTCATGTTTAGATCTCATGAGCTGCCTTACATGATTGAGATCACCGTTATGTAATTCTACATGTTTGGTTTGTTGGGATCCGATGAATATTGGTGTTTATGATTAAGTTGCTGTACTGAATTATATCTTTTGTTATCTCTATGTTGTTTATGATCTTGCATGCTCTCCGTCGTTAGTAGCTATCTTGGCCGAGTAGTTGCTAGTAACTCCAAGAGGGGGTATTTATGCTCGAAAGTGGGTTCATGCCTCTATTTCACCTGGGGGAGTGACAGAAACCTCTAAGGTGGTAGATGTGCTGTTGCTACTAGGGAGAAAACAACATTCATATGCTCAAGGGCATATGCTTTGTTTACATTACACACTTTGCTTAATGCAATTATCTGTTGTTCGCAACTTAATACTTCTAGGGTGTTCGGATTGATATCCCCGGGAGTGGATTATTAGTCATAGATGCAGTTGGATGGCGGTCTATGTATTTTGTTGTAATGCCCAGAGTAAATCTCATAGTGATCTTCTTGACATATCACGTTTATCTTTATTCTATCAATTGCCCAACTATAATTTGTTTACCCAGCATGTGTTATTTTATCTATGGAGAGACACCACTAGTGAACTGTGGACCCCGGTCCTATTTCCATCATATTGCTATCACCTGCTTACTTTACTCGTACTGTTTACTTTACTCGCATACTATATTGTTTTCCACTCGATACGCTCATAACCTTTGTTTCAAGCAAACCGGTGAGATTGACAACCTCATCGCAAGTTGGGAACAAAGTATTTGTTTGTGTGTGTGCAGGTTCCGCATCACCTTCAGTCGTCATTGTCTCTCCTCTCCTGACCGATATTAAACCTTGGTTTCTTAACTGAGGGAAAACTCGCTGCTACACTCATCATACCTTCCTCTTGGGGTTCCCAACGGGCTGGTCATTCACCACGCACAAGGACTTACTGCTCCACGTTAGCACATTGCCCGGCCAATGACCCAACTGTTGAAGAAGGACAAGAAGTTTGAATGGACCCCTAAGTGTGAAGAGAGTTTTCAAGAGCTCAAGAAGCGATTGGTGACCGCCCCCGTCCTAAGCATGCCCGATATCACCAAGAACTTTGATGTCTATTGCGACTGCTTCCAAACTTGGACTGGGTTGTGTGTTAATGCAAGAAGGCAAGGTCATAGCTTACCTCTCCCGGCAGCTTCGACCTCATGAGGAAAATTATCCAACCCATGATCTAGAGTTAGTAGCCGTAGTTCTAGCTTTGAAGACCTGGGAGGCACTATCTTATGGGTAACCGTTGCGAGATCTACACTGATCACAAGATTTTGAAGTATATTTTTACCTAGAAGGAGTTGAACATGAGGCAAAGAAGATGGATAGAGTTGATCAAGGATTATGATCTGGAAATTCATTATCACCCTGGTAAGGCCAATGTAGTGGCCGATGCGTTGAGTAGGAAGCCATGCTCGTTGAATATGATGATCAAAGAGGAGCAACCCATGTTGCACCAAGAGTTTGAAAGGTTTGGATTGGAACTAGTCAGTCGAGGATTCTTAGCCAACCTTGAGTTTCAACCCACCTTGATGAGCCAAATCAAAGAAGCCTAGAAGGGAAATGAGAGCATTGACGGAATTAAGCGCAGAATTAGTTCCGGCAAGGTGCCAGGATTTGAAGAAGATGATCAAGGAGTTCTTTGGTATAAAGGACGTATTTGTGTGCCGGCTGACTCAGAATTGAAGGAAGTTATTATGAAGGAAGCCCATGAGACACCTTACTCCATTCATCCCGGTGGAACTAAGATGTATCAAGATCTGAAGGAGCAATTTTGGTGGCATGGGATGAAGCGTGAGATTGCATCGTTCATATCTAAGTGTGATATTTGTCAAAGAGTCAAGGCTGAACATCAACGTCCTGCGGGACTGCTGCACCTTTGCAAGTTCCGGAATGGAAGTGGGAATCTGTTGGAATGGATTTCATCACTGGATTTCCAAGGTCTAGCCGTGGAAATGACTCTATCTGGGTCATTGTGGATAGACTGACCAAAGTTGCCCACTTTATTCCTGTCAAGACCACTTATACCTCAGGACAGCTAGCAGATCGTTATCTATCCAGAATCGTTAGTTTGCATGGAGTCCCTAAAACCATAGTTTCCGATCGAGGAACCCAATTCACCTCAAGATTTTGGAGAAGTTTGCACCAAGCCTTGGGAACCAAATTAGCCTTTAGCACAGCTTACCACCCTCAGACTGATGGACAGACTGAAAGAGTAAATCAAATACTTGAAGATATGTTGAGAGCCTGTGTTCTAGCCTATGGAGCTAAGTGGGAAGATTGTCTGCCTTTCACGGAGTTTTCCTACAACAACGGTTATCAAGCCAGTTTGCAAATGGCCCCATTTGAAGCTTTATATGGAAGAAAGTGTCGTACCCCTTTGAATTGGTCTGAAACCGGAGACATTAAGATATTTGGACCGGACATTCTGCAAGAAGCTGAAGAGAAGGTTCGCAGGATTCGTGATTATCTCAAGGCAGCCCAGTCTAGACAGAAGAGTTATGCCGACAAGAGACGTAGAGAACTGACCTTCAAGAATGGAGATTTTGTTTATCTTAGAGTATCACCTCTCAAGGGAATGCAAAGATTCCAAGTAAAAGGAAAGCTTGCACCAAGGTATATTGGACCCTTCAAGATACTAGGCCGCAGAGGAGAAGTGTCATATCAGTTGGAAATGCCCCCTGAATTGTCTGAAGTGCACGATGTTTTTCACGTGTCTTTACTTCGGAAATGTCTTGAAGTTCCGGAGAAGCCAGAAATCTTCAAGAATATTGATCACCGTTCTGTGGACATCAACACGGATTTGACCTATCGTGAAGTGCCTATCCGTATCCTCGAAGAAGCATATCGAACCACTCGAACCCGAAGCATCAAGTTTCTGAAAGTCCAGTGGAGTAATCACACAGAAGATGAGGCTACTTGGGAATGAGAAGATTACCTTCAGAAAGAATTTCCCAATCTTTTCAGTTCTTAGTTAGTGAATCTCGGGGATGAGATTCTTTTTAAGGGGGGAAGATTGTAACAACCCAAATATTTGTAATCCATTTCCTATGAATTAAAGTACCAAATTTTGGACCAACAAAAACTTTTTCATTCATATTGCATGTATGCATATATTTTCTATTATATGTCTTCTATGATTTCATGTGTGTTATATTTTGTTGTGCAATAGTTAGTTAATTCTAACTTAACCAACAGAAGCATTAGAGAAGAAGTATAAGAGCCAAAGAAACCAGAAACAAAAGAAAGAAAGAAAAAGAGAAGAAAAAGTTGATCTAGAAATTATTATTGACTACCCTACTTTGAGCACTTAGAATAAGAAATCTATAACTCAAGTAAGGGTGTGGTCAGTTAGTTGAGCTTGACCAGGTCACATACTAACTCAAGCAACAATTTTCAAACAAAAATTCAAATCTTAACCTAACCCAAACATCTGCCAAAGATTGAATCTGAAACAGTGACAATACCGAAAATTTGAAATATGATTTCTGCAAAACATCATCTTTCTTTGTAACAAAACTATCCCTGGAACCCTTGTCCAATATGTTGACGAACCACAGTGGCCGTTTTCAAAAATTTGAAATTTAAATTCTTGCGGGCATTTGATCGAACACGTGGTGGGCAAAAATCCAGAAAATCGACTTCACTGTGAGCCTCACTGTTCCCGTTCGTCTTGATCTTGTAGCCATGCTCGAGGAGTCCTCCGCGGTCGAGCCCAGCCCCCTCTGCCCCGACCCAAGCCGTGGGACATGGAAGGAGAAGGAAGAACCCGCCCGGACCCCCCCTTCTCTGTCCCTCTTCTCTCTGCAAGCCGCCGACCGTCGTGGCCTCGCCAACACCGACCCACAGAGCCCCGCCGCCAAGACAGAACCCCGCCAGCACGCAAGCAAGGCCGCCGCGCCCGGTGTTGCTCGTCGCACGTCGTCAGGGCCCCCGCACTGGCCACCTTCTGGCCGCCCTTGTCCCCTCCCTCCTGGCCTATAAAAACCCCCTCCGATCACGCAGTTGAACTCGCACCGCTCCCAGCAAGCCCCCAGACACCCTCTCTTCTCCCCGCTCGCTCTCGTTCGACGTAGCCTGCAACGCCGGCGAGCCACTGGACGCGGGTGGCGCCGCTGCGTTGGGCCGCCGCTGGACGAACGGACGCTGGGACCTGGAGGAGGAGTGCCACCGGAGTCTTTTCCGCCCCTCGCCGTCAAGCCCTGCTTCCTCTACGCGCCTCGCCGTCGCCGTCATCTTCCTCTCCGTGCGCAGGTGAGCTCCCTCCCTCGCCGTCGAACACGACGCAGACGCGCCGTTGGATTAGAATCCAACGGCAGCGTACCGATTCGGGTGACTTAAGTCACCTGACGCGTAGGCCCCACCTGTCAGATTCAAATTCAAACGTATCCCACCCGGAGCGAAGCGGTACTGGGCCGGCCCGTTCGGGATTCCTCTGAAATCGGCCCAGCTAGGTTAGAATTCGGTCCGAATCGTTTTTAATTATTTCCCGCTCGTTTTGAATTGTTTCAAATATGTTTCAGATATGATTTTCAAACTTTAATTCCAAGAGATTTAGAAATCCATTTGTAGCAAATAAATATGCGTTGGAAAGCTTAGGAAATGATCTAGCCTCTGAAACTAGTTAGAATCCAATTTGAGTTAGTGATTTAAATCAATAAGAATACTTTGACCATAGCTTTATTAATCTTAGGAAAAATCTAGAAAATTGTTTAAGCCTCCTAAAATTATGAAACTTGGTTCATGAGCTCACCAATTAACTCCCCTACTGTTTAGTTCAACATTGATCAATTAAAACCTTGTTAGTGCTATCAATTAAACTCTAATCCAATCCTAGCTTGTAGCATAAAATGATAGATCTCTAAAATACACTTAGATTAGTTTTTCCCTCAATACCAATTGTAACAACTCAAAAATTTGTAATCTATCTCTTATTAAGTCAAGTGCCAAATTTTGAGCCAAGATAAAAAAAATTATCTCTTATCGTATGCATGCATAGTATTTCAAATACATGGTGTTTTATGATTTCATGTGTATGATTTGTTGTTGTGTGTGGTTGAGATGAGAAAGTCTTAACTAGCATACTTATTAGAGATGAAAAGCAAGGACTAAAGAAACCAGAAGCAAAAGAAACAAAGAAGTGAGAAGAAAAGATGATCTAGAAAAAGTTAACCACTACCCTACTTTGGACTTCTAGATTAAGAAATCCCCAACTCAACTGAAGGTTGGATCAGTTGGGTTAGCAAGACCAAACTATCTACTTACTCAACCAAGAATTCTCAAACCAAAATTTAGATCATAACCCCACTAAAACATCTGCTAAAATCAGAATCTGAATCAGTGACCAACCCAAATTTCGAATTCAAATTTTTGCAAAACCTTTTCTTTCTTCAGAACAAAAATAGTTTTGGAGTCCTTGTGGAATACCTTGACAACCCACGGTGGCAGATTTCAAAAATTTGAATTTTGAGTTGGTTCAGGCATTTCGTCGAACACCTGTGAAACCGATTTCAGAAAAACCTAAACCTACTGTGGCTGACGCCGCCGCCGTACGTCACCGTACCTGTAGCCGTACCCGACGACATATCCTAGCCTCTCCGCTATCGAACCCCCACTGCCCCAGCCCGGACCCTGGCCGTGAGGCATGGAAGAAAGAGGAAGAAGGTACCGGACCCCCCCCCCCACATCTCTCTGCCTCACCCCGTCCCTGCCCAGCATGCCAGCACGCGCATGACCTATCAACAGTGCTAAGCCGCGCACGCCAGCACGTTCCCCCGGCCGCCGCGCCCGGCATTGACCCATTGCACGCCGCCAGATGCCTGCACCGGCCACCATCGGGTCACCCCCGCCCCCAGCCTCCTGGCCTATTTAAACCCCGAGGGGCTCGCCATGGAGCTCACACCACTGGTAGAAGCCTCCCAGACAACATCCCCGCGTCTCCCTCTCCACCGTTCGAGCTCGCCGGCGAAGCCGCTCCCGCAGCCCATCGCCACGGGCGCCTCTGGCTCCGGCGAACCAGAGCCTCCCCGGACGCACCGCTTGTAGGAGGTGGCCGAGAAGACCCTCCTCCACCGCCAGTGCACCCCGCCGTCGACCCGCCCCTCTCCGGTGAGCCATCCCAGCGCCGCCACCTCCCAGCTCTTCCTCTCTCCCCCCGATCCTTCCCCGGTGAGACGACACGCCCTGGCCGCCGGATCGTGGCTAATCGGACGGCCAGAAAAGCCCCGTACCGATTCGCTTTTTAGTGCGCTGACCGATGGGTCCCGCCGGTCAGAATTTTTTTTTCGCGCCTAGGACGTGCCCTTGGGCCAGGCTGACGGATTCCTTGGCCCGTTCGGAACAATCCGAAGTGAGGCCCAGCCTCGTTAAGTTTCGGTCCGTTAAGATTTTAATTTTTCCCGCCCGTTTCAATTTCGTTTCAGAGATGAATTTCAAATGAAATTTCCCATAGTTTTCCAAGTCCGTTTTTCGTAAATAAATACTCGTTGGAAAGCTGAGGAAATAATCTAGCCACTGGTTTTGGTTATAATTCAAGTTGAGTTAGTTATCAAATTCACTAAGAATACTTTAATCGTAGCCCTACTTATCTTAGGAAAATTTTAGAAAATTTGTCTCAACCTTCTAAAAAAAATTAAACTTGGCTTAGGCCCTCACTATTCAACTTATACAATGTTAGTTCATTCTCCTTCAACTACAACCTTGTTAGTACCCTCCATTAACTTCTAATCCAATTGTAATGGTAGCATAAAATGATAGATCTTATTGAACACTTAGTTTTGATAGTGACCCCCACTAACAACCCCCTAGTTAATCACTCTCCTCTTGAACTAGCCTTAATACCCTAGCCGCATACCAATGTTAAGAAAGTGATCAACACTTAGCACTTGGTGGAAAAATCTAGCTTGCACACGTAATGAAAACTTGGAAGAAAACTTGCAAACCAATTCAATAAAATCCAACATGAACCTTATTGTTTGAAAACAAGTATGTGTGTTTGGAATGTTGTTAGTATTATTTAGTGATTGTGTGTGTTGTGTTTATTCGTTATTAGACGCTAGTGTTGCTGAGGAGGATTTTGAGGGGGGATTCTATCAAGAAGAAGAAGACTACCCAGGACACTTTGCCAACCAAGGCAAGCCATCTTTTGAATCATACTCCAAATGCCTAGTTTTCCTATTGCATTCTACTTGTTTTTTTTTAATAAATTGCATGATTGAATTGCTACTTTAGAGTGATAGTGGTGTAGTGATACCTTGCTTAGCAAGAGTATCAAGCTGAGTTCATCCTAACTTACTTAGTGGTATCATCACTCTATATAGTTGCTTAGTCGCTAATAACGTTGAGGCCATCCATAAGGGGAACCCTATTTGAAATTGGTGACTTGAACTTGACAACTTGAATTGGAGATTTCTCCTACACGATGGTTTTATGAAGGAAAATAATCTTGACTAAGGACTATGGAATGTATTTGCAATTGATAATTAGTGATGTACTATGTGAGCCAACCATACCATACGACCACATTACCCCTAAATGGGAAGGGTCTTAGTCCGTAGCTTGTTTACCCTAGTATGGGAGGTCTTGTATCATCCTTTATAGAAGTGCACCGTGCGCGGGTACTTCTGAACCGAGTGGAAATTCCATTCATCCGGCACTCCGGAGCGGGCAAAACTAGAGGCGCCAGAACGGGGATTCCGTATCTCGGGCTCTAGGGAAGGATCCTATACTAGAGTGAGCAAGTGAAAGAGTTTGTTTGATTATCTGAACCCCGCATACTTTGTGTATGACGATCCGTGGATTTATCCCGGCAGATGTATCGAATCTTGTGGGTAAAGTGTACCCCTCTGCAGAGGTTTCAAAACTATTCGAATAGCCGCGTCCGCGATCATGGACAGTTGGCAAGCTGTACTTGACTTTTGTCAAGAATGATAACAAATTATGGTGAACTTGGTGAATGAATGACTTGACTTGACATTGATGTTGACCAACACTTGAAGTTCCTCTCTAGATTGAACTTAGAGAATTAAATCTTCTTCTCTACTAATGAACATTCTTGGGAAATAAAACTAGCTTTTGCAAATAAACTTAGTGCTTAGTCCACCATATCAACCTTGCATATCTACTTCATCATTTTGTTTATAAGATGGTTTGCGAGTGCATCCAATGTACTCATGGCTGTGTCCCTGGCTATCAACTTGGCCCGACTATGGGGAAGATTATCCGGAGGAAGGTTATGAAGAAGAGTACCAGAACTAAGATCATCTCCTGAGTCGCCATTGCCTGTAGGGTGAAGGCATGGACCCGAAGACGTTATTTCCGCTGCTATATTGTGTTGTAATATGAACTTGGTCACTATGACCATTGTATTTGAACTATTCGTATTGTAATGTCTATGGAACTGGTTACCAACTACGTTATGTGTATCACAACAATGATTCTAGGATTGTGGTGGAATACATAATGGGCACTTTGAATTTCTGGAAATTCGGGTGTTACAAGTTGGTATCAGAGCCTAGGCTGACCATAGGAGACCTTAGTTAGAATGGGCGTTAAATGAAACCTTTATAAAAGGAAAGATATAGGTAATGGTTTGAAATTGCTTAGTCTTTCCCTCTCTATTTACAAAGCTTTGTACATGACTTAGTTTTTGTCTACTTAAAAAAATTTGCACACTTGAGTTGAGCACTAACCTAATCTAATCTAAAATTTTGTAGATGGCCCCGGTATTCACTGAGCAGTACCAGTTGGGCCATGGTGGCAGCCTTTGTTTCGAACACGACCTCACCACCCTGACCTTGTTCCTGGATCGTCTGTATCCGGAATTCAAGGGAGCCGTGCTCAATGAGCACCCGGATGGAGAGCTACGGTGGCTTATCAGGGCGAGCTGCCATGGCAAGAAGGGAGATCTGAGTTCTCCAAGGATCAAGTTTGAGCTTGTGGAGAACACTTGGGCCGATGGTTTGGTCCGAGGTATGCAGGAGATGCTTGCCCGCTTATGCGGACTGCATGTTGAGGAGGTCCAGGTAGAGCACTTTAGGAACTTTGCTCGGCGTGATGCGGAAGGGCGTCCCGCAAACATGCCAGGGCAAAATGAGCCGAGTACCTACATCGATCACATGGACTTCTTGCTGTACTGCACTCAGCAGGAGGCAGATCGTGCCCGTACCAAGGCCAACCTTGAGCACTCCGCACTTGTGGAGGCAAGGAGCACCATCAGGATCCTTGCGCGGGATCGCAAGAGTCTTCGCCGCCAGCGCGATGAGAAGGATAAGACCATTGAGGAGTTGAAGGCCAATGTGGCTGAGCTGACTGAGTACATTGAGAGTCTCGAGAGCCACCTTGGTGAGGAGGAAGGCATTGATCTCCGCAAGGAGGATAATGCCCTCATTAGTGACGAGGATTACTTCATGGAGGACCTTGATGATGAGAAGGATCCCGAGGAGAATGGATTCATTGTGGATGATGAGGAGGAAGATCCCGAGGAGCCCGATTTCTAGAGTTGGAGAGCCCCGTGTTATCTAGTATGAGTTCACTTTTAAGTCACTTCGTGTAGGTGTGAGTTGTATCCCCCTCTCTAGTAGACGAGTCGCAATGGTTGATGTAAACCATTTGTAATGTGTGAACTCGTATGTGTGGTATGTTTGATGTTTGTTGAATGAAATATGAATTTGGCCCTTAAGGCCTTAGTAAGAAAAAATTGCATCATATATGTTACATTTAAATCTTAGCAATTAGTTTTTCCCTCTTGTCTTACACCCATTATCTTCAGATGCCGCGAGCACCCCCACCCCCGAACCCGGAAGTAGCACAACTGCTAAGGTTGATCATGGAAGACCGGGAAGCAGCCCGAGCTGAGCGCCAAGCTAACTTGGCCACTCTTCAGCAGCTAGCTCAGATGGCAATGAACCACAACAATGGCAATGGAAATGGCCATGGTGAAGGAGAAAACAATGGCAATGGTGATCACCGCTCCAAGTTAAGGAGTTTCCAAAACACCAACCCACCTATGTTCACTAAGTCTGAAGAACCCTTAGATGCTGATGACTGGCTTCGCACCATGGAGAACAATTTGGCAGTCGCCGGAGTTGGCGAACATGAGAAGGTTTTGTACACCACCCACTATCTTGCTGGAGCCGCAAGTGCTTGGTGGGATAGCACTCGTGCAATGCAAGCCCAAGGGTATGTGATGCCTTGGGAGGAGTTCAAGAGCAAGTTAAGCAAAGCCCATGTTCCTTTGGGATTAGTTAAAAGGATGAGAGATGAGTTCAGAAATCTGAAGCAAGGTTCCCTATCTGTGGTTGACTACCGTGACAAGTTCCTTACCTTGTCTAGGTATGCCCCAGATGACACCAACACCAATGAGAAGAAGCAAGAAAGGTTTCTGAATGGACTTCATGATGAGATGCAATGTGTCTTGGTCAGCATTCCCTTTGCCGACCTGGAGTCATTGGTTGACTCTGCCATTCAGATGGAAGGCAAACTCAAGCAAACTGCAGAGAACCGCAAGCGCCGTATGATGTATCAAGGCAACTCAAGCAACTCGCAGAAGCCAAGGGGAAATCCACCTACGGGTTTTGCCCCTAGACCTATGAGGCCACCTGCACCTGCCCCACGTCCCAACTTTCCCAACCGTCGGACCGGCAATAACTTCAACCATACACCTCCAAGACCTACTGGCAACAATTTCAACCCCAATACTCCAAGGCCAAATGGCGCACCTGCGCTGCCCAAGTCTGGTGACAAGTCTGGAGTTACCTGCTATGAGTGCGGAATCAAGGGGCACTACTCCAATGAATGCCCTAAGAAGCTGAATGATGCATCCAAGACCACTGCTCCTGCTCAGCAACAGCGCCGTGTTGGAAATGGCAAGAATTATCCACCAAGGAACCAGCCTCACCCTCGAGGCCGTCTGAATCACATGAATGTTGAAGAAGCTCAGGAAGCAACCGACGTTGTGCTTGGTATGTTCCCTATTAATTCAGTTCCTGCAAGAGTTCTGTTTGATTCTGGAGCTTCACACTCGTTTGTTACTAAGTTATTTGTTGATAAAAGTGGACTTCAACCAACACCTATGAAACATGCCATGTTAGTACAAATACCTGGGTCAACAACAAGGGCTGAGTGGAACTGTTTGGCAGTTCCCATAGAAATTCATGGAATAGCTTTCTTAGCCAATTTGATAGTGTTGGGAACTAAAGGTTTGGAAGTAGTTCTTGGTATGAATTGGATGTCTTCCCATCAAGGAGTGATAGATTGTGCCAAGAAGACCATCACCATGAAGAGTAGCACTGGAATTGTAGTAAAACATGTGTCCGTAAAACCACCCCAAACCACCAGATGTCATAAGAGTATCTCAGGACCAACTTTAGAGCAAGTTCCAATCGTCTGTGAATACCCGGATGTTTTTCCCGATGAGCTACCCGGAATGCCACCAGATCGGGATATTGAGTTTATCATTGAGCTTATCCCCAGAACTGGACCTATAGCCCAACGACCCTATCGTATGAACCCAGCTGAGTTAGTAGAGTTAAAGAAGCAATTGGATGACCTTTTGAGTAAGGGATTGATTCAGCCAAGTTCATCTGCTTGGAGATCACCTGTCTTATTTGTGGATAAAAGTGACGGTTCCAGCCGACTGTGCATTGATTACCGCAAGCTAAATGATGTTACCATCAAGAATAAGAACCCTCTCCCAAAGATTGATGATCTGTTTGACCAATTGACTGGAGCTCAAGTCTTCTCAAAGATAGACCTTAGAACTGGATACCATCAACTGAAGGTCCGTGCAACTGATATACCCAAAACAGCCTTCACTACCCGATACGGATTGTATGAGTACACCGTAATGTCCTTTGGATTAACCAATGCCCCTGCCTATTTCATGAATCTCATGAATAAGGTTTTCATGGAGTTTTTGGATAAGTTTGTGGTTGTCTTCATTGATGACATCCTTATTTATTCCAAGTCCGAAGAAGAGCATGCAACCCATTTGAGATTAATCTTAGAGACCCTGAGAGAGCATCAGCTATATGCCAAGTTTAGTAAGTGTGAGTTTTGGTTGAAGGAAGTTGGATTTTTAGGCCATGTATTATCAGCTGGAGGAGTTTCAGTGGACCCAAAGAAGATCAAATCAGTCATGGAATGGGAAGCCCCTACCACTCAAACTGAAGTTAGAGGTTTTCTCGGATTAGCAGGATATTACCGCAAATTTGTTGAAGGATTTTCAAGCATTGCCAGGCCCATGACCCAACTGTTGAAGAAGGACAAGAAGTTTGAATGGACCCCTAAGTGTGAAGAGAGTTTTCAAGAGCTCAAGAAGCGATTAGTAACCGCACCCGTCCTAACCATGCCCGATATCACCAAAAACTTTGATGTCTATTGCGATGCTTCCAAACTTGGACTTGGTTGTGTGTTAATGCAAGAAGGCAAGGTCATAGCATACCTCTCCCGGCAGCTTCGACCTCATGAAGAAAACTATCCAACCCATGATCTGGAGTTAGCAGCCGTAGTTCTAGCCTTGAAGACCTGGAGGCACTATCTTATGGGTAACCGTTGCGAGATCTACACTGATCACAAGAGTTTGAAGTATATTTTCACTCAGAAGGAATTGAACATGAGACAAAGAAGATGGATAGAGTTAATCAAGGATTATGATTTGGAGATTCATTACCACCCCGGTAAGGCCAATGTAGTGGCCGATGCATTGAGTAGGAAGCCATGCACCTTGAATATGATGATCAAGGAGGAGCAACCTATGTTGCACCAAGAGTTTGAGAAATTTGGATTGGAACTAGTCAGCCAAGGATTCTTAGCCAACCTTGAGTTTCAACCCACCTTGATGAGCCAAATCAAGGAAGCCCAGAAGGGAAATGAGAGTATTGATGGAATTAAGCGCAGAATTAGTTCCGGCAAGGTGCCAGGATTTGAGGAAGATGATCAAGGAGTTCTCTGGTATAAAGGACGTATTTGTGTGCCTGCTGATTCAGAACTGAAGGAAGTTATTATGAAGGAAGCCCACGAGACACCTTACTCCATCCACCCCGGAGGAACCAAGATGTATCAAGATTTAAAGGAACAGTTTTGGTGGCATGGAATGAAGCGTGACATTGCAACGTTCATAGGCCCCCCTTCTTTTCAGCTTATTTTCCAGATTCTCCCAGAAGCTACCCTCCACCAGCTTCTCCCAGAATCTCGTTTCTAAAATTTGCACAACAATCTAGATAAGTATTGGGAAGACTAATCTAGATTGTTGTGAAAATTTTAGAAACGAGATTCTGGGAGAAGCTGGTGGAGGGTAGCTTCTGGGAGAATCTGGAAAATAAGCTGAAAAGAAGGGGGCCATATCCAAGTGTGATATTTGTCAAAGAGTCAAGGCTGAACATCAACGTCCTGCTGGACTGCTGCAACCTTTGCAAGTTCCGGAATGGAAGTGGGAATCAGTTGGAATGGATTTCATCACTGGATTTCCAAGGTCTAGCCGCGGAAATGACTCTATCTGGGTCATTGTGGATAGACTGACCAAAGTTGCCCACTTTATTCCTGTCAAGACCACTTATACATCAGGACAGCTGGCAGACCTTTATCTATCCAGAATTGTTAGTTTGCATGGAGTTCCTAAAACCATAATCTCTGATCGAGGTACCCAATTTACCTCAAGATTCTGGAGAAGTTTGCATCAAGCCTTAGGAACCAAATTAGCCTTTAGCACAGCTTACCACCCTCAGACTGATGGACAGACTGAAAGAGTAAATCAAATACTTGAAGATATGTTGAGAGCCTGTGTTCTAGCCTATGGAGCTAAGTGGGAAGATTGTCTGCCTTTCGCGGAGTTTTCCTACAACAACAGTTATCAAGCCAGTTTGCAAATGGCCCCATTTGAAGCTTTATATGGAAGAAAGTGTCGTACCCCTTTGAATTGGTCTGAGACTGGAGACAGTAAGATATTTGGACCTGACATTCTGCAAGAAGCTGAGGAGAAGGTTCACATGATCCGCGAATACCTCAAGGCAGCCCAGTCTAGACAGAAGAGTTATGCTGACAAGAGACGTAGAGAACTGACCTTCAAGATTGGGGATTTTGTCTATCTTAGAGTGTCACCTCTCAAGGGAATGCAGAGATTCCGAGTCAAAGGAAAGCTTGCACCAAGGTATATTGGACCCTTCAAGATACTAGGCCGCCGAGGAGAAGTGTCTTACCAGTTGGAAATGCCCCCTGAACTATCTGAAGTGCACGATGTTTTTCACGTGTCTTTACTTCGGAAATGTCTGGAAGTTCCGGAGAAGCCAGAGATCTTCAAGAATATTGATCACCGTTCTGTGGATCTCAACAAAGATTTGACCTATCGTGAAGTGCCTACCCGTATCCTCGAGGAAGCATATCGAACCACTCGAACCCGTAGCATCAAGTTTCTGAAAGTTCAGTGGAGCAATCACACAGAAGATGAAGCCACTTGGGAACGAGAAGATTACCTTCAGAAAGAATTTCCCAATCTTTTCAGTTCTTAGTTAGTGAATCTCGAGGACGAGATTCTTTTTAAGGGGGGAAGATTGTAACAACTCAAAAATTTGTAATCTATCTCTTATTAAGTCAAGTGCCAAATTTTGAGCCAAGATAAAAAAAATTATCTCTTATCGTATGCATGCATAGTATTTCAAATACATGGTGTTTTATGATTTCATGTGTATGATTTGTTGTTGTGTGTGGTTGAGATGAGAAAGTCTTAACTAGCATACTTATTAGAGATGAAAAGCAAGGACTAAAGAAACCAGAAGCAAAAGAAACAAAGAAGTGAGAAGAAAAGATGATCTAGAAAAAGTTAACCACTACCCTACTTTGGACTTCTAGATTAAGAAATCCCCAACTCAACTGAAGGTTGGATCAGTTGGGTTAGCAAGACCAAACTATCTACTTACTCAACCAAGAATTCTCAAACCAAAATTTAGATCATAACCCCACTAAAACATCTGCTAAAATCAGAATCTGAATCAGTGACCAACCCAAATTTCGAATTCAAATTTTTGCAAAACCTTTTCTTTCTTCAGAACAAAAATAGTTTTGGAGTCCTTGTGGAATACCTTGACAACCCACGGTGGCAGATTTCAAAAATTTGAATTTTGAGTTGGTTCAGGCATTTCGTCGAACACCTGTGAAACCGATTTCAGAAAAACCTAAACCTACTATGGCTGACGCCGCCGCCGTACGTCGCCGTACCTGTAGCCGTACCCGACGACGTCTCCTAGCCTCTCCGCTGTCGAACCCCCACTGCTCCAGCCCGGACCCTGGCCGTGAGGCATGGAAGAAAGAGGAAGAAGGTACCGGACCCCCCCCCCCACATCTCTCTGCCTCACCCCGGCCCTGCCCAGCACGCCAGCACGCGCATGACCTATCAACAGTGCTAAGCCGCGCACGCCAGCACGTTCCCCCGGCCGCCGCGCCTGGCATTGACCCATTGCACGCCGCCAGATGCCTGCACCGACCACCATCGGGTCACCCCCGCCCCCAGCCTCCTGGCCTATTTAAACCCCGAGGGGCTCGCCATGGAGCTCACACCACTGGTAGAAGCCTCCCAGATAACATCCCCGCGTCTCCCTCTCCACCGTTCGAGCTCGTCGGCGAAGCCGCTCCCGCAGCCCATCGCCACGGGCGCCTCTGGCTCCGGCGAACTAGAGCCTCCCCGGACGCACCGCTTGTAGGAGGTGGCCGAGAAGACCCTCCTCCACCGCCAGTGCACCCCACCGTCGACCCGCCCCTCTCCGGTGAGCCATCCCAGCGCCGCCACCTCCCAGCTCTTCCTCTCTCCCCCCGATCCTTCCCCGGTGAGACGACGCGCCCTGGCCGCCGGATCGTGGCTAATCGGACGGCCAGAAAAGCCCCGTACCGATTCGCTTTTTAGTGCGCTGACCGATGGGTCCCGCCGGTTAGAATTTTTTTTTCGCGCCTAGGACGTGCCCTTGGGCCAGGCTGACGGATTCCTTGGCCCGTTCGGAACAATCCGAAGTGAGGCCCAGCCTCGTTAAGTTTCGGTCCGTTAAGATTTTAATTTTTCCCGCTCGTTTCAATTTCGTTTCAGAGATGAATTTCAAATGAAATTTCCCATAGTTTTACAAGTCCGTTTTTCGCAAATAAATACTCGTTGGAAAGCTGAGGAAATAATCTAGCCACTGGTTTTGGTTATAATTCAAGTTGAGTTAGTTATCAAATTCACTAAGAATACTTTAACCGTAGCCCTACTTATCTTAGGAAAATTTTAGAAAATTTGTCTCAACCTTCTAAAAATTTTTAAACTTGGCTTAGGCCCTCACTATTCAACTTATACACTGTTAGTTCATTCTCCTTCAACTACAACCTTGTTAGTACCCTCCATTAACTTCTAATCCAATTGTAATGGTAGCATAAAATGATAGATCTTATTGAACACTTAGTTTTGATAGTGACCCCCACTAACAACCCCCTAGTTAATCACTCTCCTCTTGAACTAGCCTTAATACCCTAGCCGCATACCAATGTTAAGAAAGTGATCAACACTTAGCACTTGGTGGAAAAATCTAGCTTGCACACGTAATGAAAACTTGGAAGAAAACTTGCAAACCAATTCAATAAAATCCAACATGAACCTTATTGTTTGAAAACAAGTATGTGTGTTTGGAATGTTGTTAGTATTATTTAGTGATTGTGTGTGTTGTGTTTATTCGTTATTAGACGCTAGTGTTGCTGAGGAGGATTTTGAGGGGGGATTCTATCAAGAAGAAGAAGACTACCCAGTACACTTTGCCAACCAAGGCAAGCCATCTTTTGAATCATACTCCAAATGCCTAGTTTTCCTATTGCATTCTACTTATTTTTTTTAATAAATTGCATGATTGAATTGCTACTTTAGAGTGATAGTGGTGTAGTGATACCTTGCTTAGCAAGAGTATCAAGCTGAGTTCATCCTAACTTACTTAGTGGTATCATCACTCTATATAGTTGCTTAGTCGCTAATAACGTTGAGGCCATCCATAAGGGGAACCCTATTTAAAATTGGTGACTTGAACTTGACAACTTGAATTGGAGATTTCTCCTACATGATGGTTTTATGAAGGAAAATAATCTTGACTAAGGACTATGGAATGTATTTGCAATTGATAATTAGTGATGTACTATGTGAGCCAACCATACCGTACGACCACATTACCCCTAAATGGGAAGGGGCTTAGTCCGTAGCTTGTTTACCCTAGTATGGGAGGTCTTGTATCATCCTTTATAGAAGTGCACCGTGCGCGGGTACTTCTGAACCGAGTGGAAATTCCATTCATCCGGCACTCCGGAGCGGGCAAAACTAGAGGCGCCAGAACAGGGATTCCGTATCTCGGGCTCTAGGGAAGGATCCTATACTAGAGTGAGCAAGTGAAAGAGTTTGTTTGATTATCTGAACCCCGCATACTTTGTGTATGACGATCCGTGGATTTATCCCGGCAGATGTATCGAATCTTGTGGGTAAAGTGTACCCCTCTGCAGAGGTTTCAAAACTATTCGAATAGCCGCGTCCGCGGTCATGGACAGTTGGCAAGCTGTACTTGACTTTTGTCAAGAATGATAACAAATTATGGTGAACTTGGTGAATGAATGACTTGACTTGACATTGATGTTGACCAACACTTGAAGTTCCTCTCTAGATTGAACTTAGAGAATTAAATCTTCTTCTCTACTAATGAACATTCTTGGGAAATAAAACTAGCTTTTGCAAATAAACTTAGTGCTTAGTCCACCATATCAACCTTGCATATCTACTTCATCATTTTGTTTATAAGATGGTTTGCGAGTGCATCCAATGTACTCATGGCTGTGTCCCTGGCTATCAACTTGGCCAGACTATGGGGAAGATTATCCGGAGGAAGGTTATGAAGAAGAGTACCAGAACTAAGATCATCTCCTGAGTCGCCATTGCCTGTAGGGTGAAGGCATGGACCCAAAGACGTTATTTCCACTGCTATATTGTATTGTAATATGAACTTGGTCACTATGACCATTGTAT
This sequence comes from Dactylis glomerata, assembly GCA_007115705.1. Taxonomy (NCBI): domain Eukaryota; kingdom Viridiplantae; phylum Streptophyta; class Magnoliopsida; order Poales; family Poaceae; genus Dactylis; species Dactylis glomerata. The sequence continues at coordinate 1,637,804 of QXEO01000149.1, read as the reverse complement.
TTGAACTATTCGTATTGTAATGTCTATGGAACTGGTTACCAACTACGTTATGTGTATCACAACAATGATTCTGGGATTGTGGTGGAATACATAACGGGCACTTTGAATTTCTGGAAATTCGGGTGTTACACCAATTTACTTAATTAGTCAATCTCCACTTGAACTAGCCCTAATACCCTAGTTTCATACCCATACTTAAAAAGTAAACAACACATGGCACATGGTAGAAAATCTAACTTCCACACTTGATGAAAACTTGGAAGAAAAACTTGCAACCCAATTCAAATAAAATCCAACAGGAACTCTATTGTTTGAAAACATGTATGTGTGCTTGGAATGTGGTTAGCATTGTGTAGTGATTGTGTGCCTTGTGTTTATTCGTTATTAGACGCTAGTGTTGCTGAGGAGGATATTGAAGGGGAATTTTATCAAGAAGAAGAAGACTACCCCGGACACTTTGCCAACCAAGGCAAGCCATCTTTTGAATCATACTCCAAATGCCTAGCTTTACTATTGCATTCCACTTGTTTTAAGTAAATTGCATGATTGAATTGCTAGAGTAGAATGATAGTTGTGTAGTGATATCTTGCTTAACAAGAGCATCAAGCTGAGTTTATCCAAGATTTCCCTTAGTTTTAAACATCACTCAATGTAGTTGCTTAGTCGCTAATAAAATTGAGGCCATCTATAAGGGGAACCCTATTTGAAGTTGGTGACATGAACTTGAAAACTTGAATTGAAGATTTCTCCTACATGATGGTTTTATGAAGGAAAATAATCTTGACTAAGGACTATGGAATGTATTTGCTAAATGATAATAAGTGATGTACCATGTGAGCCAACCATTACCGTACGACCACATTACCCCTAAATGGGAAGGGGCTTAGTCCGTAGTTTGTTTGTTCTAGTATGGGAGGCCTTGTATCATCCTTTATAGAAGTGCACCGTGCGCGGGTACTTCTGAACCGGGTGGAAATTTCCATTCATACAGCATCCTGTAGCGGGCAAAACTATGAGTGCCAAAATGGACTCTTAGGGAAGGATCCTATACTAGAGTAGACAAGTGAAAGAGTTTGTTTGATTATCTGAACCTCGCATACTTTGTGTATGACGATCTGTGGATTTCTCCCGGCAGATGTATCGAATCTTGTGGGTAAAGTGTACCCCTCTGCAGAGGTTTCAAAACTATTCGAATATCCGCGTCCGCGGTCATGGACAGTTGGCAAGCTGTACTTGACTTTTGTCAAGAATGTAAACAACTCATGATGAACTTGGTGAATGACTTGACTTGACATGGATGTTGACACCCTTGAAGTTCCTCTTTAAATTTACTTAGAGAATTAAATCCTCTTCTCTAAATAATGAACCTTCTTGGGAAATAAAACTAGCTTTTGCAAATAAACTTAGTGCTTAGTCTACCCTACCAACCTTGCATATCTACTTCATCATTTCATTTCTAAGATGGTTTGCGAGTGCATCCAATGTACTCATGGCTGTGTCCCTGGCTATCAACTTGGCCAGACTATGGGGAAGAGTATCCGGAGGAAGGTTATGAAGAAGAGTATCAGAACTAAGATCGTCTCCTGAGTCGCCATTGCCTGTAGGGTGACGGCATGGACCCGAAGACGTTATTTCCGCTGCTATGTTGTGTTGTAATATGAACTTGGTCACTATGACCATTGTATTTGAACCATCGTATTGTAATGTCTATGGAACTGGTTACCAATTACGTTATGTGTATCACAACAATGATTCTGGGATTGTGGTGGAATACATAACGGGCACTTCGAATTTGTGATAAATTCGGGGGTGTTACACCTATGTGACCACCTGCATGCTTGTTTGAGGTGAAGTGGTGTGGAGCTTGCTATGTTTGAAAAACCCTAGTTTTAATAGGATTAACTTGCTACTAAAAATCTATGAAATCTTATTTTAGATTCTAAACATGTTTGTTTCTGATACTCTTTGATTATGTGATGTTGAGTGATGAAGTGCTTGTGATTTGTGTATGCATGTATGCTTATTGTGTGTTATTATTTTTCCGGCGATAGAATTGAACAAAGAGTGTGCGGAGGAAGGAGAAGTCTTTGAGTACCAGGAAGAACAAGACCAGGGAGTAGCCAATCAAGGCAAGCCATCTAAACTTGATTCATATCTGATCCTAGTTTTACTTATTGCATGTTTTATAAATGCTTATGAAATTGCATGATTTTATAATGTTATCACCTCTAGATAGCAATTATTGGTGACTTGGCTCCACAAGTCATTTGTTATCATCCTCATGGATGACACCCTCTCGACACCTACTTATCCCCTGGGTTATTAGCTTGATGGGTAGCATCATGGCCTCTGGAAAACCTTGTAGTGGAGCAAAACTCTAGGTTGGGAACACTCAGTTGGGATATTTGAAAACGACTTCGAAAACCTTGGAATAGGAAGCTATTCCATTGATGGATTCCGAAATGAGATTTTAAAAATAAGGTGGGGATGAACATCCCAGAGTTGGAGATAAGTTTGGTTTCATAAGAAAAACATTGGTGTTTCTTTGTAGTGTTCAGAACAATTAACCCGTGCAACCACGATTACCCTGGTATGGGACGGGGCTTAGCTCGTAGTTTGTTTATTTTAGTACGGGAGTCTCATAACTATATAAGGGTATGCGGTACCCTGGAATCCGGATTGCCGCAAGTAAATAGGAAATAGTAAATCGAGATCCAGTGAGGGATTTATCCGGCCAGAAGACACTATGGGTCTCCTGACGTGGCACTGGGGTTACGCTCGAACGTGGAGGTAGACTGCCAGGATGTGCCGGGGAGGTACATACTCGATAGGGTAGATTCATGTACTAAGGTAGATAAGCGAAAGGCTTTGATCGGGTGCTTGTCGTGGCATATGATGTTATGCGGGGAAGATGCCCACACGATGAGTATCTGGATGATTGTGGGTAAAGTGTACAACCTCTGCAGAGTGTAAACCTATTCGAATAGCCGAGTCCTCGGTCATGGACGGTTGGAAAGATCACTGCATTGCCCAATGCAGTTTTGGTTTTAAAAGTGGATTTCAAAAAGAAAAAAAAATTGAGAAAGGTGCCGAACGGAGTACTCGGAGGGTACTACCATGGCACGGTTATGGTTCGGAGTACTTGCATGGTACTGCCAAAGGAATGGAGAATGGTCATGTGTGATTGACCTGGTTTTATAAAGGAAGGTGGTCATGTTTGATTGACCACCGGCTCTCTCTTGAAAACCAAATGAGTTCCCCCCTTTCCTAGAGATTTTACTAAAAAGGTTTTCTAAATGATTTCTTTAGTAAGGATATAGAGATGTCGTAAGACATGCTATACCGACAAGAGAAACTATGTTTTCGAAAAGAAGCAAACTAGTTTAGAGCCTTTCCTTGCTATAGCTAAACTGCATATCAGTTCACTCTCTTTAGATGGTTTGCGAGTACAATTCAAAATGTACTCATGGCTTTGTCCTTGGCTATTAACTTGGTCAGACCTGGAGGAAGACTCTAATGAAGATGACAAAGGTTACGACGACGCCGGTGCGAACTAGGAACTTCTCCCAGTCAGTTTCCTGTAGGGTAGTACGCATGACGTGGGTCATCAATGCTGCTTGGTATCCGCTGCTTAATTGTAAACTTGCCCTGCGTGGCAATATCATACTTGGTCATGTGAACAACTGTAAGTATATTATTCGGTACTGTAAAGGATGATGTAATTCTGTTATCAACTCGGATATGTGGATTCACGACATACTGATCTTGGGATCGTGAATTGTATGCATATTAGGTATTCCGGATGGCTAATCTGGGGGCCCCACAAGAACTCAGAAAGAAAGCGATAAAGCGGCAAACACAAATATTGGCAGAAATCTGTCAAAACAGAATAGCTGATAAAGGTCGAATTTTTAGAGGGTTTTCTGTTGCTCAAATCAAAAAGTGTTCAACTAATGAAAGTTTGGATATAACCTGGGGCATATGCACAAGAAATAGCAGGTACAAAAGATATACAGAGAATTTTCACGAATTTTTACGGTGCAGCACCGAAAACTGTTTCAGGACAGCAACATCCCCAAATCTTACCTCACTCAAATTAGAGGCTTCTCTTGGCACAAAAACGAAATAAAAAGGATAAGGAGCGGTTATTACAGTAGTAATAACTTCCAGGACTCAAATAAAAGAAAAAGTACTGAAAGTAAAAACATTGGGTTATCTCCTAAGGGTGCTTTTCTTTAACGCCTTTGAGCTAGGCGCAGAAAATGCGAATCAAGTAATATCAAAAGAGGCATTAAGATCAACTGTTTCCTCAAGATCACCACTTACCACACTAGGCACTTTAGAGGTTCCCGAAGATGATTCAACCTGCAAGTCACTCTTAGTTGAACTAAAAGTCTTACCAATCTTAAAAACATGCTGCGGTTTAGGCACATACACCTTGGGAACATACATAATTTTTTTCTCTTTTCCAACAAAAGCTTTCTCCTTCTTAAACTTAAGAGAAGAGAAAATTGAACTTCAAGTTTCTATGGATTCCTCTAGTTTCCCAATCCTAAGGTTTTGACTATCAAGATTAGTGCTAGCTTCTAAAACGGTGATTCTCTTACCGATACTTTCTATCGCTTCATTAACACGGCTAGCATTATCAAGGATATTTGGCAAACTTTATTCTAAAGATCCTACTTTTTCTATAACTTCCTCGAAAGTGGTCTCAGTTTTAACAACATGAATAGGTGGTACTCCCACTAAACTTTCAATTAAAGTGCATGCTTCAAGAGCGGGAGTACCCAGAAAATTACCTCCTGCAAGAGTATCAAGAACGTACCTATACCAACTAGTTATACCAACATAAAAATTTCTAAGGAGGATCATTGTAGAATGCTTCTTTATACACCTATGATGAGAATTGCTAATATGGTACCAAGCATCTTTCAAGCTCTCTCCCCCTTGTTGCTTAAAAGTACGAACTTCAACTTCAGGATTACTCATTCTAGGAAAACTAAAAGCAGACAAGTAAAAACAACTATAAAGAATATTAATTTTTTTGTATTTTTGACAAAATGATGCAAGTAAAAATAAAGTAAAAGCAAAACTTAAAACAAAGTAAAGGATGTGCGTGCGAAACTCCCCTTGCAGAAGTCTTCTTTTTCCCCGGCAACGGCGCCAGAAAAAACTTGCTGATGGCGCGGTGGTGATGAAGTAAATGACCGGCCAGTTGGGAAACCCCAAGAGGAAGGTATGATGAATATAGCAGCAAGTTTTTCCCTCAGTAATGAAACCAAGGTTATCAATCCAGTAGGAAAAAGACAATACTCCAGAAGGTGATGCTTGCTAGCCTAGTGACACTCCAGCAAGGGCGCCGTTAACGATAACTTGTTAGCGCGTCTTCAACTAGTAGCAACGTGGAACCTGCACACAACACAACCAAATACTTTGTTCCCAACTTACGATGAGGTTGTCAATCTCACCGGTTTGCTTAAAACAAAGGGTATGAGCGTATCGAGTGGAAAGTGATAATAGTATGTGAGTAAAGTAAACAGTGCAAATAAAGTAAATAGGTGATAGCAATATAAAGGAAATAGGACCAGGGTCCACAGTTCACTAGTGGTGTCTCTCCATAAGATAAAATAACACATGCTGGGTAAACAAATTACAGTTGGGCAATTGATAGAATAAAGACAACGTGCATATGTCGAGAGGATCACTATGAGATTTACTCTGGGCATTACAACAAGATACATAGACCATCATCCAACTGCATCTATGACTAATAATCCACTTGTGGCGAATCAATCCGAGAACTCCACAAGTATTAAGTTGCGAACAATAGATAACTGCATTAAGCAAAGTGTGTAATGTAAACAAAGCATATGCCCTTGAGCATACGAATGTTGTTTTCTCCCTAATGGCAACAGCACATCTACAACCTTAGAGGTTTCTGTCACTCCCCCAGATTAAATAGAGGCATGAACCCAACTATCGAGCATAAATACCCCCTCTTGGAGTCACTAGCAACTACTCGGCCAAGATAGCTACTAACAACGGAGAGCATGCAAGATCATAAACAACATAGAGATAGCATAAGATAATATTCAGCACATCAACTCAATCATAACACCAATATTCATCGGATCCCAACAAACACAACATGTAGAATTACATAACGGTGATCTCAATCATGTAAGGTAGCTCACGAGATCTAAACATGAAGCATATGGTGGAGAAGACAACCAACTAGCTACTGCTATGGACCCATAGTCCAAGGTAGACTACTCACTCATCGCGCCGGAGGCAAGCATGGCGATGAAGAAGACCTCCGGTGGCGATTCCCCTCTCCGGCAGGGTGCCGGGAAGAGCTTCTGGACCCTCCCGATCTCGGGTCGATGGTGGCAGCGGATCACGATGTATTCTGGAAAAGTGATCTCCTCTTTAGGTTTTTCCCGTTGGGGGGTCTTTACAGGCGAAGGGGCGGCGTCAGAAGTGGGCCAGGGTGGCCTCACCACCATGGGGCGCGGGCCAGGGGCAGGTCGCGCCGCCCTGTGGTGTGGCTGCCCTGTGGCCCCTCTCTGTCTCCTCTTCGGTTCTCTGGAAGCTTTGGTGAATTTTCGGATGTTCGGCTTTTGTTTCGTCCTATTCTGAGAATATTGCCTGTGTAACTTTTCTGAAACACAAAAACAGCAGAAAACAGGGAACTGGCACTGTGGCATCTCGTTAATAGGTTAGTTCTAGAAAATGCATAAAAATGCCACGAAGTGTAACGAAACACTAAGTGACGAGGTTCTAACTCGGCAATGCCCATGTTTGAGGGCTTTCGATCTATGGAGCGCTTGTGGGATCCGGCGAACTCGACGGCGGTCGATAAACGATGAGGGGCACACGAATTTTACCCAGGTTCACGTCCCCTCGGTGGAGGATCGCTACATCCTGCTAGCAATCTAGTTTAATATCACATAATGTTTACAGGGAGCCGCCGAAGGCGGGTGGATTCGTGTATGTTGTCAGCCAGTCTAGGGGTGTCCCTTGGTGGCTTTATATATGCAGCCAGTCAGGGTTTACAAAGAGTTTCTTGCCTTCTACTCCAACTCGAAGTGCTGGGCCTTGCGGGCTTCTTGTATCCTTCGAGCGGGCTTCTTCCTTGGCGGGAACCGGGTAGGCAAATATCGAGGACCGAGGGGTCATACCCTCGTCAGTAGCCCCCGAGTGCCTGGGATAGTCGAAGACTATGGCAGGGACTCTAATCCGAGATTTTCCTTGACGTCGTAGTCTTTGTATGTCGCATGCAAAGGCACCAAATGAAGCTCTTGCATGTCGTGGTCAGTGGAGTCGCACGGTGGCCGAATCATGGTGATGATGTTGTCGAATGCTTGCTGTAGGCAATGTCGTTATCGAATGCTTGCTGTAGGCGATGTCATACTCGAACCAAAATATGTTGAACTGACAGACGGAGCGCCGTCGATGATGCAGAAGGCTGCTAAGTTTAACGGCATAAGGTGTAGCCCCCGAGCGTGTTGCTAACACCAGGCGAATAGAAGTCAATGCGAGGCGCAGCCCCCGAGCGTGTTGCCAACGCCGGAATTCGAGGCGCAGCCCCCGAGCGAGAACGCCGGGACGAATGAAAAGCCAATGCGAGGCGAAGTCCCCCGAGCGTGTTGTCAACGCCGAGTGCTAAAGGAGTGAATGCTAAGGTTAGCATATAAGCGTAGCCCCCGAGCGTTGCTAGCATCGGGTTGTAAAGCGCAGCCCCCGAGCGTGTTGCCAACGTCGGGCGAATAAATGCCCATTCGAGGCGCAGCCCCCGAGCGTGTTGCCAATGCCGGGCGAATAAATGCCAATTCGAGTAGTGCTCATTCTGAGCCTCGAAAATGCTAAGTCAGGTTTGCAGAGGGATGCGCATAACCGGCCTGAGACTCACGCCGGGTCTCAGTTAATTGCATAGCCGCAAAAACATTCGGTTAGCTTACTCAGATTCGAGTCCCCCGACTCGAACCCGCGTGGGCTGGCGCTACCCCCGACCCGAGCCGCGTTGGACTTACCAGGTCGAAGCCCAGTTCATTGTGAGGCACCCGATGCGTCCATCGGTGCAAACTTCATACCGTAGGTATGGAAAATTTCCGGCAGAGCGCGTTTGATACGAATACCGGGCCATCGGGTGTTGCAAACTATGGACTTACCTTCGTATTTGACATACGGCATCCGAACTGGTATATTGCCACCAAGATTCGGGCATGTTGAATGAGGAGCGTTGATAGCCCGAAAGAGAGGTTCGAAAGGGCATCAGCCCATATTCAAACAAAATGAGGGCACCAGCGGCATGGAGATGCGTTTCGAGTGTTCGGACATCCCAACCCGAATAGTGTAGAGGCGCTGCCGGCTCGAAGAAGGAGATTCGAGGGACTGAAGCCTGAACTCGAATGTTTCGAAGGCACTGCTGGCCTGGAAAATTGCACCCGAATCTTTCGAAAGCACTGCCGGCTCGAAGAAAGGGTTCTAAGGGACCGAAGCCCATGCTCAAGTAGTTCAGAGGCACTGCTAGCCCACAGAAAATAACTCGAGGGACCGAAGCCCGCAGTCGAATAACGTAAAGGCGCTGCTGGCCTAGAGAGAATAATTCGAGGGACCAAAGCCCGCACTCGAATAACATAGAAGCACTGCTGGCCGAAGAGAATAATTCGAGGGACCGAAGCCCGCACTCGAATAACGCAGAGGCGCTGCTGGCCCGAAAAAATCAATTCGAGGGACCAAAGCCCGCACTCGAATAATGTGAAGGCATTGCTAGCCCGAAAGAGCGATTCGAGGGACAAGGGCACCCGCACTCAAATAATACCAAGGCGCTGCTGGCCCGAAGAAGCAATTCGAGGGACAAGAGCGCCCGCACTCAAATAATACCAAGGCGCTGCTGGCCCGAAGAAAGCTATTCGAGGGACAAGAATGCCCGCACCCGAATAATACCAAGGCGCTGCTGGCCCGCAGAAAGCGATTCGAGGGACAAGAACGCCCGCACTCGAATAATACCAAGGCGCTGCTGGCCCGAAGAAGCGATTCGAGGGACAAGAGCGCCCGCACTCAAATAATACCAAGGCGCTGCTGGCCCGAAGAAGCGATTCGAGGGACAAGAGCGCCCGCACTCAAATAATGCCAAGGCGCTGCTGGCCCGAAGAAAGCTATTCGAGGGACTAGAATGCCCGCACTCGAATAATACCAGGGCGCTGCTGGCCCGAAGAAAGCTATTCGAGGGACAAGAATGCCCGCACTCGAATAATACCAAGGCGCTGCTGGCCCGAAGAAAGCGATTCGAGGGACAAGAACGCCCGCACTCGAATAATATAAGTAGTACGCTTCGAGGGGCAAAATAGCCCGCACTCAAAGAATATGCAAACGATGTTGTCGATTGACAGATGTTATCTCCCCCAGTAGCCCCGAGGGTGAGTCGAAGTGCTTGCACTTGGGCTTGCCCTCAAAATTTCAGCTATTTGTTGTCGATTCCCATAGTCCTTTGTCAAAACTCTAGAGTATGAGTAAATGTATATCTTTAAGGCGAAGCCCCCGAGTATCGGGTGTGGCAAAAGTAAATAATAATTAACTCTTGGTAGAGGAAAACTTAGCTTTATCGGGTGCGACGTGGTCGAGGTTGATGCAGACGTGGTCGAATATCATGACGATGGCAGGGTCGAAGATCACGGCGACGGTGGGGTCGAATTTCCTGATGACGCAGGGGTCGAATTTCTTGACGACGTAGGGGTCGAATTTCTTGATGATGCGGGAATCGAATTTCTTGACGACGCACTCGAAGATCATGGCGACGAAGTCGAAGATCGTGGCGATGAAGGGGTCGAAGATCGTGGCGATGAAGGATCGAAGATCATGGCGACGGAGTCGAAGATCATGACGACGGAGTCGAACGTCCTACTGACGGACTCGAAGACCATGGTGACGAAGTCGAAGATCTTCAGCATGAGCTTCCGCACACAGAGACGAGGTGATGTCGACGACATACCGCCTGCTGCTGCCGCTGGGATCTTCAGATGCAGATTTAGCCTTGCTAGGAAAAAGCGCACGCCTCGATGGATCACCCTGCGCTTGTCTGCGAGGAAGAAACCGGCCGCCGGACGTGGTTGTCGACGATGTAGTTGACCAGATACGATCTGGCTGTTGTTGACGATGATGAAAGAGCCGGCGAGCCCGTAGATCCAGATCCCGTCGTCCCCACGGTCGGTGCCAATTGACGAGTTAGAACCTCGTCAATTGACGAGGTTCTAACTCGGCAATGCCCATGCTTGAGGGCTTTCGATTTAGGGAGCGCATTGGGGACCTGGCGAACTCGACGGCGGTCGATAAACGACGAGGGGCACACGAAGTTTTACCCAGGTTCACGTCCCCTCGGTGGAGGATCGCTACATCCTGCTAGCAATCTAGTATATGAGCATAGTTGTTTACAGGGAGCCGCCGAAGGCGGGTGGGTTTGTGTATGTTGTAAGCTATTGTGTGTTCTCTCTAGGGGGTACCCCTTGGTGGCTTTATATATGCAGCCAGTCAGGGTTTACAAAGTGTTTCTTGCCTTCTACTCGAAGTCGAAGTGCTGGGCCTTGCGGGCTTCTTGTATCCTTCGAGCGGGCTTTCTTCCTTGGCGGGACCGGGTAGGCAAATATCGAGGACCGAGGGGTCATACCCTCGTCAGTAGCCCCCGAGTGCTTGGGATAGTCGAAGACTATGGCAGGGACTCTAATCCGAGATTTTCCTTGACGTCGTAGTCTTTGTATGTCGCATGCGAAGGCACCAAATGAAGCTCTTGCATGTCGTGGTCGATGGAGTCGCACGGTGGCCGAATCATGGTGATGATGTTGTCGAATGCTTGCTATAGGCAATGTCGTTATCGATGCTTGCTGTAGACGATGTCGTACTCAAACCGAAATATGTTGAACTGGCAGATGGAGCGCCGTCGATGATGCAGAAGGCTGCTAAGGTTAACAGCATAAGGTGTAGCCCCCGAGCGTGTTGCGAACACCAGGCGAATAGATCTCAATGCGAGGCGAAGCCCCCGAGCGTGTTGCCCACGCCGGGCGAATAGATGTCAATGCGAGGCGCAGCCCCCGAGCGTGTTGCCAACGCCGGGCGAATAGATGCCAATGCGAGGCGCAGCCCCCGAGCGTGTTGCCAACATCGAGACGGAGCCCCCGAGCATGTTGCCAACGTCGAGGCGGAGCCCCCGAGCGTGTTTGCTAACGCCGAGTGAATGATTGAGTGGAAACAGCGAGACCCCGAAGTGCAACGGATAAAGGCATGGTACCCGACGTGTCCGTCAGGATACTTGAAGCGTCCATATGTACGGAATTATCTCAGCAGAGTACGTATAGCTGTGTTGCCGGGCCAACAGTATTGATAACTGTGGACTTGCCGTCCGTATGTCCGGCATTATCTCAGCAGAGCACGTATAGCTGTGTTGCCGGGCCAACAGTGTTGCTAACTGTGGACTTGCGTCCGTATGTCCGGAATTATCTCAGCAGAGCACGTATAGCTGTGTTGTCGGGCCACAGTGTTGCTAACTGTGGACTTGCGTCCGTATGTCCGGAATTATCTCAGCAGAGCACGTATAGCTGTGTTGCCGGGCCAACAGTGTTGCTAACTGTGGACTTGCGTCCATATGTCCAGAATTATCTCAGCTGAGTACGTATAGCTGTGTTGCCGGCCAACAGTGTTGCTAACTGTGGACTTATCTTCGACACTGTGTCTGAACGTGCTTGCGATGAATTTGATCCCTGCAGTCGAGGAGGTAGATACCTTGCACTCGACGATCATTAGGCAAATAGACACATGTATAAAGTTAAAGCAAAGCCCCCGAGTATAGGTCGCTGAAAGTGTCGAAAGCATACAGAAAAAGTAATAAAAATAGTCGATTCATAGTTGAGGAAGACTTAGCTTTGGTATTTTCTCCCGGGGTGACCCCTAATATTTCCCATGGCGGTGGTCTCATGTCGTTCGGACACTCCTAGCAAAAGTTATTGCAGTTCAGGATCACGCTATTTTACCTGTCAGAAAAATAGTCGAAGCGTTGGCTCCGAGGGGTCGAAGAGTGTTGGGCGAAGTCTTCGGCTCTGCAGGGGTCGAAGAATCTTGACGCGGAAGGTCGAATGTCTTGGATGATGGCATGGTCGAATTTGTTGTCGCCAGCAGGATCGAAGATCATGACGACGGCGAGGATGAAAATCGCGGCGATGACGGGGTCGAAGATCACGGCGACGGCGGGGTCGAAGATCATGGCGATGGCGAGGTCGAATTTCCTGATGACGCAGGGGTCGAATTTCCTGATGACGCAGGGGTCGAATTTCCTGGTGACGCTGGGGTCGAATTCTTGATGACGCTGGGGTCGACTTTCCTGATGACGCTGGGGTCGAATTTCCTGAAGATGCAGAGGTCGAATTTCCTGAAGATGCAGAGGTCGAATTTCCTGGATTGGTGAGGTCGAATTTCCTGATGACGCTGAGGTCGAATTTCTCGAAGATCTTGGTGGCGAACTCGAAGATCATGTCGGCGGCAGCGTCGAAGACCATATCGGCGGTGGCGTTGAAGACCATGTCGGCGGCGGCATCGAAGACCATGTCGGCGGCGGCGTCGAAGACTATGTTGGCGGAGTCGAAGATCTCGGTGATGGCGGCGTCGAAGATCTTGACGCTTGATTCGAAGGTCATGGCGATGGCGTCGAAGATCTTGACGCTTGATTCGAAGGTTATGGCGATGGAGTCGAACGTCTTGATGACGGACTCGAAGATCATGGCGATGTAGTCGAACGTCTTGATGACGGACTCGAAGATCATGGCGATGAAGTCGAACGTCTTGATGATGGACTCGAAGATCATGAGCGTGAGCTTCCGCGCAGAGGCGAGGCGATGTCGAGCCCCCGAGCGAGGTGAGTGCGCAATGGAGAGTCCCGATGTCGAGCCCCCGAGCGCGACGGTGGCGAGGTCGCTCGGACCGCAGTCGATGAAGTAGCAGCGGCGGAGTTGCGCCGTCAATGCTGCCGGTCGCGGTGTTTGTAAACCAATCTACACACAAAGTAGAGTAGAGTCCCTGCTAATCGGCAGTTTATCAACAGCAGCCTTCTTGATCGCTGAGATAGCCAGCGGCATGTTTATCATAGATGCAGCTTCATCGCTCGAGTACAGCCGCCGGCTATCGCCACCCGCACGGAACAAGATGTTCTGATATTTTGATGTGATCCTGTATTCATGGATTAATTCTCTGAAGAGCAGATACAAGCAGCGCTCATGGGTTAGATCCAAATAAAATAAAGGATAAACAATTATTAGTGAGCAGAACTGGCATCACCGATTGGTACTCAGGTAGGAATAAGATACTTAGCGATTAGATTTCAGAGGTAATGCGGAGCCTTAGTTGCTTCATGGCTTGTCCATAGAAGAGTCCAGCTTGTACATGGATTCGGCGTGAGACGAAGACGGGAGCCACCAGCTACACTGCTCCGATGCAGATCCGTGTGGAGAATCTGGATGCCAACGCGTGCACACGCGCTGCCGTCCCGAGGACGTGCGTGGCCGGCTGAGTTGCTGAACTCGGCGAGCTATCTCGTACGCGTGGAGTTGCTCGGCCGATCCAATCCTCCATCCAGAATCATTGAGCCATGAATGACACATAAACATATATGCATAAGATATTAGATCCAAATAAAATAAACAACTGACAAACTGGTCGCAATCAAATAAATTAAAGAGAGGTTTGAGATACGATCACCCTTCCATGCATAGTGATTTGCATGCTGGCCGGGATACCCATGCGTGACCCATGCACGGCGATTGGCATGCTCCGATCGGGAAGACTTGGAGCAAGCCACGACCGCGCGGGCAGTCTTTTCGGTGCAGCGATCGATTCGCCGCCGTTGCTAATGACGAGGTGCCAGATGCGATCTGGCCGGTCGTGAGGTAGATCGACTGTTGCCGCCGATGCTTTTTCGATGTAGATTGGCAGATGCGATCTGGTTGATGCTAATGGTGACGAAGGAGCCGGTGAGCCCGTAGATCCAGATCCCGTCTTCCCCATGGTCGGCGCTAATTGACGAGGTTCTAACTCGGCAATGCCCATGTTTGAGGGCTTTCGATCTATGGAGCGCTTGTGGGATCCGGCGAACTCGACGGCGGTCGATAAACGATGAGGGGCACACGAATTTTACCCAGGTTCACGTCCCCTCGGTGGAGGATCGCTACATCCTGCTAGCAATCTAGTTTAATATCACATAATGTTTACAGGGAGCCGCCGAAGGCGGGTGGATTCGTGTATGTTGTCAGCCAGTCTAGGGGTGTCCCTTGGTGGCTTTATATATGCAGCCAGTCAGGGTTTACAAAGAGTTTCTTGCCTTCTACTCCAACTCGAAGTGCTGGGCCTTGCGGGCTTCTTGTATCCTTCGAGCGGGCTTCTTCCTTGGCGGGAACCGGGTAGGCAAATATCGAGGACCGAGGGGTCATACCCTCGTCACTA